>CAUYRT010082901.1:0-47925 GCA_963574885.1 Lepilemur ruficaudatus
TTCCATCCTTTTTTCAATATAATTTACATCTAGGCATGAGGAAGAAAGAAGGAAGGAAGGAAGGAAGGAAGAAAGGAAGGAAGGAAGGAAGGAAGGAAGTAAGGAAGGAAGGAAGGACGGAAGGAACGAAGGAAGGAAAGGGGAGGGAGGGAAGGAGGGAAGAAGAAGGGAGGGAAGGAAGGACAGAAAAAGTAGGGGCCACCAATTTGCACCATCCCGGGCGCACCACCACAATGCACCACAGATGTGCAGGTGTGCAGTGCATGCTGCCTTGTGGGGAGGCCCCACAAGAGAAAGCCTATTGATTGAAAAAAAAAAAAATCGAAACAGCCAACTGCACTCCATCCTTGCAGGCATAAGCATACTGGGAGGACGGGGCAGTGTACAACAGGAATTTACAAGTGTTGAACACTTACTGTGTACTAGGAAAAGTGCGTACATTATAGTATATCACCTCACAAGTATCCAACCAGGTACGCCTCATTTTTCTCCTTGTTATGGCAAAAGCTACCACTGCTGGGGCATGACCAACATTTGTTTCTTCTGAAAACCTTTATGCAGGGCATGTTCACCAACCAGCTGGCGATTCCCTGTTGGTTGACCCCAGGAATCTCCCCATCTTGACAATTCTGGCCAGTCCCTGAAGTCTCATAAATTTCCAATCTTTGCTTTAAGCCAGTGTTCTCATTCCTCTCTATGATGTGGGCCCCCAGGTCCTTCGTGCTTTGTGTACTGGTAGCACAGGCAGTTAGGTTCAAAGGGCAAAGCTACTCTGACCTTTGCTGGGGTCGCCTAAGTTTGATAAAAACCTTACAAACTCATTCTGGGGTGAGAGGAGAGAAAAAAATACGAACTTTTGCTCATCATTTCAGATGGTTCACAGATTCCCCGAGGCTTATAAACCCCAGCTGGAGAATCCCAGGCCACACCCAGCATCTTCAAGAATCCCCAGTAACCTGCCAAGTGGTATGCTGCTAATCAGAGTAGGATGGGGGCTCTGGGGTGGGAGGGTGGTCGTCTTGCTGGGTATGCAACATTGCATCTGTGCATTCCAATCCACAGGAAAAGACGGTGCCATTCGTGACCTCACTTATGAAGCAACATCTCCTTACATTTGGTACATAATGTTTGAGAAGCCAAGGGACTGGAGAGTAAACATATACATGTGAATAGCTTGGAACAAAGATATTACTCTAAATAACAATACAAAACCCACCTAATTCACAAACCCTAACCCAACTTCAAAATTACTTCCAATCCAGGTTGTTAAATTACTCTAAGTATCTTTAGCTAAGATGTCCTCATATTAAGGCAGCATACAGTCTGCCCTCTGTTTCTGTGGGTTCCACATCCGTTGATTCAGTCAACCGTGGATTGAAATTTAAAAAAGAAAAAATGGCTACAGCTGCACTGAACATATACAGACTTTTTTCCTCATCATTATTCCCTAAACAATACAGTATAACAGCTATTTACATATCATTTACATTGTTTTAGGTATTGCAAGTGTTCTAAAAATGACTTAAAGTACACAGGAGGATGTACACCGACTATATGCAACTACTATGCTATTTTATTTATGTACTCATTTATTTTTTAATTGCCCTGGGCAAGTGGATACTATGCCATTTTATATAAGGGACAGAAGCATCTGTGGATTTTGGTATTCTTGGGGGTTCTGGAACCAATCCCCCATGAATGCCGAGGGACAACTGTACTTTAATTCCTATAGACCCTCTATGAGCAACAGACCATCCTTAGGGAATTTTCTACCTGTGATAGGCAAATTAGTTATTCATAAGTTCTCCAGAAATAGGTTCCAATAAGAATGTCTCTCACCTAGAAAGTATTCATTAAAGGAAGTGAACATGGGCAGTTTCTCTCAGCATATGATAATGTCACATGGCCCACTATATTTCACTTCTCTTCAAACAAGCCCATGAGTAATAGCAAGACCTTCGCTCTAGGTCATACTGCCTTCCTCATTTTAGCTCACATTTTCCCCAAACTCATTGCCTACAGACAGAGGTTCCAGGTCTCGAGAATATGAATTAAGCGCTTAGCTGTGTCTATTTCTGGAACAGTACTAGACAGAAAGGGTCAGATGAGCAAGCTAATAAGGTTTAGACTTATTCCAGATAAAAATTAGGAATTTTGAATATGACTTCTTAATCCAAATCTTTACATTGGTGTCTACTATTAGCTGAACCCTAGGTAAAATCTCGAATCCTAATAATCCTAAACACCTTCTCAGAAATGCATTCACGGATCTTTGAATTCATGCATCTATCTATTGTTTTCTGGTAAGTTTTGGAAGGACTTCAGAATTTATTTATTCCACAAACACCTGTGGATGTCTTGTTTTGTGCTATATATTTCGTAGCAGGCCCACTGAAACTGATACGATTAAATGTGGCATCTCAAAGAGTAATCCAGGGCAACCAATGCACAGAACTCAGTATGCCTTAGAGCAGAGCTTCTCAAATGTTAATACGCACACAGACCCCTTGGGAATATTTTTAACCTGCAGGTGTGGGGAAGCACATTGGCCTCACGCAATTGTAGGGGCTGGCAATTCTAAAATTTATAGGGCAGACTGGCAGGCTGGAAATTCAGACAGAAATCCATGCTGTAGTTTTAAGGCAGAATTTCTTCTCTGGGAAAGCTCAGTTTTTGCTCTTCAAGCTTTCCAAATGATTGGATGAGGACCACTCACATTATTCAGGATAACCTCTTTTACTTAAATTCATCTGATCACAGCCGTTAATTACATCTACAAAATACCTTCAGAGCAACCTCTAGGTTAGTAGGTACCAGAGCCAAGCCAAATGCACATAAAACTGACCATCACAGCCAGGAAGTGACATGCTGCTCCCAGGTGACACAGAAGCCACCAGTCCACCACACGTTGAGTAGGAAAGCTGTCAAAACCCAGTTTTGACTGGCAATTGTTTCCCTTTCTCCACTGACTTCAGTTTTAACAAAATTAAATACCTAGTCTTCACCTTTTTACAGGTGATTCTCATCTTACAGTTCTTTTCCATCTGCTTTTCTCTTGAGTCTGACCTCTTAAATGATCACAGGCCCCGAGGCCCTGATCACCATATGGACCCAGAAGTGAAAGACTTGTTCTCTAAAAGAAGGTTTTTAATTGCAGTTGGCATTTCGGAGTCAGACACTGAGGCAGCCATCTGGCATACAGCTGCCATGGCCTGTGATGCTGGCAAAAAACACCCACAGCCCCGGAGACCAGGCAGGACAGATCTATTGGCTGGTCACGCGCTTTCCGCGACGCGGAACAAAGCAGCACGTTAAGCAATCTGGGAGGATTCCCTGTATAATTCTTCATGAAAGAGAGAAAGGCATGTCCAGTCCAATCTAATGCTTTGGTCAGTTACTACAACTAACCGACCAAACAAAAAACAACTCATGATTAAATCAAAGACAGGAACATTTCAGGGATATTTCCCTTCTCTGAACATCTGCACATAGTAATTGGAACTTCTAATACAATGCAATACCTTCTTTTTAGTTCTAAAAATGTGTCTCAACTCTAACTCTTTATGTAATTGTAAGTATCTCAAGAGAGGAGAGGTGGGGCTTTCCTTCAAGTGACAGCTCCACACAGCCTCTGGGTCACCAGGATCAGTCCTGGAGAAACCATCACTCGGCTAACAGGGAAAGAAACTCTTGCTGTTTGTAGGGAAGAAACTCAGACAAGTGACTGGAAAGTATTAATCCGCCTTCTCATGCAAATGTTTTTTGTAGTAATAATACTTTTTTAAAACCTTCCATGGATGACAAAATTAATACTCTAAAATCTCTGGGAAATGGTGTCTTATGATCTTGCATTGAAATAGTAAGTACTAAATAAATGCCAGAAAAATTAAAGCCATTTTAAATCGTGATCAATGTCCATTGGTAACAAATGGTATATCCCACAAGTTCTCTACACTGTGATTATTAAAAAAAAAAAAAAGGCTGCTTTAAATACTAGCTCCTGACCATGTCACTAGAGAATAAGCTTTAAGATCAAAGCATGCCAACCCCATTGCTAACAAGAGAAATGCAGATTAAAAATACATGCCACCTAACTCATACTGAAAAAGATCAACCTATCAGATAACACAGTGAGCTGGGCAAGGTGTGGGGAAACAGGCTCTCTCATAATGCTGGTGTGTAAACCGGTATAACTCCCCAGGAGTATTCATCAATGATATCTATCAAAACTACAAATGCAAATAGCCTTTCACCTAGCACTTCCGCTTCTAAGAATATACGAAATGCATTGATAAATTCACTGCAGTATTGTTTATGCAGGCAAACAATTTGCAAACAACTTAAGAGTTCATCAATAGAGGACTGGTAAAATAAATCAGGCCCATCCAAACAAGGTATACCATGCAACGGTTAAAAAGCAGGAGGCAGCTCCCTGTGTCCATCTTTATAAGTTTTGATGCCCAGGCATCAAGAAAAACAGCAAGGTGCAGATCATGGTGTAGAGTGACCTGGGCTGGATGTCTTCTACTACCCCTAAGGATCTACTCTCCACCCTTGGTCACCTGACTCTGCCCCAGGAGGCCGATCTTTATGGACAACATCAACCAGCTCTCTGGCCCTCCGCTTCCATTAAGTTTGGCCAGTAGGGAAGCTCAACAGCACAGAAGAGGAGCAAAGGGAGTGCATTCAGGGTATTTGTGCCCTGGCTCCCCATCCCGTGGAACTTTCTCCAGCTGGCTAAGTCCCTCACCTGAAGATCACAGGTTCTCCTGAGGCAGTCGTTTCCAAGACTTACTTCCTCCGTCTCCTTGCCCCTTTGGGCCTAGGAGTCCAGACAGCAACCACCAGTCCCAGGTGTCTGCATTGTGCTTTCTCCGCTACTGTGGTGGTTTCCTTTGACCCTGTCCACATTTTTGTAATAGTCCCCTTACCAAACTCTTCCCAAATCTTCCTAATTCAAGGGTGCCCTCTGTTTGCAGCTGGAACTCTGACTGACACACCACACCAAACTGACACTGTTTGTGTCTGTTGTTTTTTTAAGAAGAGAACACACACACACACACAGACACACCAAATACACACAGGGACATATCTATTTACACTAACATACGTAGACTATCTCTGGGAGTAGATCCAAGAATGTGGGAATCAAACATTGGTTGGCTCTATAAAAGAAAAATGAATGGCCAGAAAATTGAGGTGGGGAAGAAACTTTTTATTTGACGCCCTTTTTTCATTTTTAAATTTTCTATCATTTTTATGTACTTAAACATTGTTTGAATTTAAAATAAATGCAAGGCAGATTCTGCCATGGCAGATGTGTGTGGCTTTCATCCAAGTGACAGTCCCACGTGGTATCTGGGGCACCAGATCAGTAGTGGAGAAACCATCCCTCATCTGACAGGGTGACCAGGGTGTACGTAGGAAACAGAGAGCTAAGTGGCCCAAAAGCATAGATTTTCCTTCTCATGCAAATATTTTTGTAATATTAATACTGTTTTTAAAACCTTTCAAGAATGACATAATCAATGCTCTAAAATCTCTCTGCAAAGGCAGGGAAATCAACTGGTCAAAAATCTAGTAAGAAAAGATATATATATTTTTTTACACACTGAAACTGCCTGTCACCTGGTCAACAATTAAGAATATCAAATGTACCTGTACCTGCTATTCCCCACCCAACAAGAGATATAAAACAAACACCAGGCTGGTCTATTCCCTCCTGTGGCTTACAGTCTAGTTTGAGAGGCAAAATGAACAAATGCAACCTAATGTGAACCAGTTACTTGCCTTGAAAATGCAAACATGAGGTCAGAAACAGAGAGAGAGCCCAACAGGAAAATGTCCAGTTTCCTTGAAGGATGGGTGGTTCTGAGAGGCTGGGGAAGAAACAAAAGTTTCTCCCGGTTGAGAACGGAGCTCACATCAGCAGGGATTGGGCAGAGTGGGGGAGCACAGTGATCTAAAGGTCAGACTCTTCAGACCGAGAAGCAGTCAACCCACATGCATCTCCTGTTTTACAGACGGAAAGGCTGAGGCGCAAGATTGTTTTGGGGATGTACACAGTTAATAAGACTGGCTTGTCCAAAACTAGGTTTATAAAAGGCAAGATGAGGAGGCAAAGTAAGAGTCCCAGAATAGAATCCCAGCCTTTGTCCACCTACACTCACAATACAAGTCTTCTGCTCTAAAAGTGATCTGAGTAAACGTGATGCTTAGTTAAAAAACTTAACAGTCAAGAGCTGGCAAATAAACCACAGAATCTGGGCAGTCGCAGACAGACCATCTTAATATAATTCCAGCCTAAAGTTACTATTATGGAGGCATTTACAAACGAACTGGAGACGGGGGTACGTGTGTATGTTTATGTGTGAGATTTTCCCTTGTTTGGACTTGTTCAACTGAGGAAGTTTAGCTTTGAGGGTTTGGGTTTCAGTAGCCTTTTTGGCTCATGTGTTTAATCGTTCACTATGATTGCTTTAAGAAAACTGCATAAACAGAAGTTTGTCTTCACCAAGCAATTAAAGTAAGGGATTAAGGAATGATTTCCCCATGTTTCAAAGAAATTAATCCAACGGGGTACTTCAAATTGAAAACTTAACTGTCCCTTTAAAGTAGGATTTTTAAAAATGTAAATTACAAGAACTTTTTTAAAGTCATCTAAAGAATAAAACAAGCTATAGCTGAATGGAAAAGTAATTGGCTTTCTCTACTGACAAACATAAAATAACTGATCTGCAGTTTCAATTGTATCCTTTCCTATTTAACACGCTTCAGCCTCAGTAACTCCAAATAACTCCTAAAAATGCATACTCTGGTTTTTTGCTCATCCCTGAATGTCTTGGATCACTGAGGAATGCAGTGTAGTTTGAGTTCCCCTAAAACTTGCTAAATTCTCCTCTCCTTTATAGGGGGTTGGGGGGTATAGATGTCCCAGAACCAGGTATCAATCAGGTTACATAACACGAAACAAAGCCTTGAAACATTTAAAATAACTCTTACAGGTAGAAATGACACTGTTGCCAAAGGCAGTATTTCAGAATACTCCCATTCATTCCATATTCAAAAAGCTGGAGCCCTTTTAGCACTCTCAATTGCGTTCCTTCCTCTTTAACAGGGATCATGTGGGTAAAATACACCTCTGAAAGCCAGGGAGACGTGAGCAATTTGCAGTAAATACAGTCCTCAATACATGGTATTTTTAGTTTTTCATCGATAAAGCTGATTTTAACAGTGTGTTTACCTGGCAAAGCCCGACTATAGGACTGTGAGGTGAAAATCCGAATATAGGGGCTGGGGCTGAAGAAAAGAGGAAGCCAGTTGAAAATGAATTAAGCCACATCAACGCCAATGGATATCGTCTACCAAGTGAGGGAGCAGACTGCGGCACCATTTCATCAACTGTCAAAGTAATAACCGTATGCTTCTGCGAAGAAGTGCTTTAAAGTTGGTACTGTATATAAAGCGATAGCAACTGAGAAAACAATTCTGCCTCAGTTGAGAGGACCTGGATGGTGTGCCGTGGCAACAAGGAAAACAACCCAGAGATTATTGAAAATAAAAGATGATTAAATAACTTTCTTGGTGACAGTCAAAACAGCTTTGGTAAATGGCACAGTCTGACAGAGGCAAGATAATGAGCACACAATTTGCAGAGGTTTATAACATTCCAATTCAACTAAATATTTTGTTACCAGAAAAGTTAGTCAACAGAAACAAATATGCACTATTTGCTCTGTGGCAGCCCTCATATTAAAGTCCATAGGAAGGGTGGACAGTGTGAGACACGGTCCTTCCTCAAGATGCTTATGCTCTTGTTAGGGAACTTTTAAAATGCACAGAAATGATTTTTATTAAAAGAACTTTGGATATGAAAAAGGCCTATATGACGATGTGTTTTTTAATTAAGTTATTCATTTAGGATTGAAATAATACTTTATCTCTAAGTGCTGAGGCAGCTTAACGGAAAATGCAAAAACTAATACAAAATCTCGTAAGAACAGGTTTTTTAAAAGGTAATGACTATTAGAGAAGCAGAAAAATAAGCCCCTGAGATGAGCCATTTGCTTCAATGAAGCATGGACTTTGGTCCGAGTATCAATTTCCTGTGAGGTTAGAATTTACACTGATAAATTTCTCGATGGAGGCTTTTTCCCCTCTTTTTCAAAATGTGCAGCAGGGTTCTGGTGCACGCCCATGGCCTAAAAAGGTCTTTCAGTTAGTTTTACTAAACAAGTGAAAATATTGGTCAAAACAGATGATTTCCATATTTTCCTTTGGAAAAGGGCCCAAAGTAATACTGCATTTGGGAAAGGCATCCCTTTAAAGGGTGATACAACCAGGTCCAAGATGCCTGGTTTCCGACAAAGCAAATAACTTGGGAGTAGACAGGGCTGGGAGAAGCTAAAGCAGAGATTGCTGCCATAGGTGCCTGAAATGGAGACAGTCCACAGGTTGTTCTGTTTGGCCTAAACTCTCTTTTTAAAATGTGAACCAATTTGCACATGAAAAGGTTTTCCAACTCTACTTAAGAAAATAAAAATATTTGGCACCAGTGGGCTGACATCATCCCATAACAGGCAGCTGGTGGTGAGGTGTGATGTTCCCCTGGAGGAGGTGCTTGCATCCTTCCTGCCCGGCCCCTGTCGCCACCTGAATTTTTACAATGAGTAATTGTTGAACTTGCCCATTCAATTCTCTCTTCTAATACTAGAGTTTTAACTGGAATGTAAAAAGACATGATTTAACTCTCTAATATTGGTATTTGAAAATACGCATTCAGTTCCCCAATGTGGATAATCACTTTTCAGTTCAAGAAAAGGGGCCATCTACCTTAGAAATCAGATCTGTGGTGGAAATAATAATAATGATTACTATTACCACCATTTACTGAATGCAGACCAAATGCTTAGTACAGTACTAACTATTGTCATGATTATTTCATGTATGCATCACAACCACCATGTAATTTTGTCATCACCATTTTATAGATGAGGAAATTAAGGGGCAAAGAGATGAAAATAGCTTGTGCAAGGTCAATGAGAGACAGCCAATGAGAGACAAAGCCCACGGTGACACATAAGCCCTCATCCTTCCTGACATTATTCTACAGGAAAATAGTCTCATTATAAAATTCAGCAGCTGAGCCTTACACTCATTGCACTAGAAAGCAAAGACACTGGGTATGGCTCGTAGGAGTTAAAGGGAGTATGTAGGGTGCAAGGAAGCAGTAAGTTTCTTATAAAAGAACTTTGGTCCTTTGTAATTACTTCACTTATTTTAGGAGACACATAAGGACAGCTTGGTGAAGCCCAGGAGTTCTAGGTCAAAAACTTGGGTGTGGGTTCAGGCTCCGACATGGACTAGCTGTGGGACTACAGACAAGCCACTTAACTTCTAGGAACCTCCATTTCCTGATCTGTGAAACAGTCCCTTCTAGAGTCAAGGTGAAGATCAAACAAGCTTGAAGTACATGTGAAAATCCTCCAGACAGTAAAAAGTGCCACACAAGCACTCTCTCCTTAGAAAATTAACATGCCAGGCAATGCTCTCTCACACCGAAGAAAATTACAGGAAAGGAATGACAAGATAATTAAGAGTTTGGTGAATCTATTCCTACTCATCAACAGAATGCAGCAGTTTGATGACGGCTAAAAAATCTTTCAGGAAATTTGAGTGAATAGACAAATTGAAATATAATATTTTTTTGTTACCTCTGTGCTCCAAGGCTTTCAAAGATACAGTGGAATCAATCATTGCCACAATAAAGTTCCCAAGAGTGCTTAGGAACTCTAAACAACACTACTAGAACCAAATAATCTGGTTTTAAAGTATTGTTCATAGCCAGTGTTAAGTCTGGCAAATAGGCAGTAACTTGAGAATCAGGTTCAACTTTCAAATCCTCTGCTGACGCTTGCACATTTATCAGGCAAGAGCTGATCTGCTTTGGCTTTGAGACACTTAGTATGTTATTTGGCAACATGCTAATAAAATTAGTAAGTTTGACATGCAGAGATGGGGAGGCAATGAGGCGCCTGAAGATTGTGGAGTTCTAAAATGTTGAAATAAAACTGTGTTTGGCTTTCTTAAGGAAATAAAACTGGCATACTGTGATTCACAGCTGATGAAAGAATTAGAGAAGAAAACGAGCAACAACTTTATTAGATTTTTAAGTATCTAGTGAAGATATGTTCTATGCCATCCAGATATATGGAAAGCAATATGCCTTAATCTCCTCTGCCTGAGGTCATTTCCTCATGTAAAAATTAATTATGTAACATTGCTATGTGATTTCTCCTGGAGGAGAAATACTGGGAGTGGAAGCAGGTTGCGGTAGAGAACACTCTGAAGTGGCCAAGAGCTGGCTTTGTGTTCACGGGCAGTTACTCAACCCCTCTCCGCGCCTGCTCTCTGACCAAACAGGTGGGCTAGACATGATGATCTTTAAGGTCCCTTTCACTTTGAAAAATAGCACAAAAAGGACAAAAAGGCATGTTCAGATTCACACCAAACACTTTGAAACCTCCCC
Source organism: Lepilemur ruficaudatus (assembly GCA_963574885.1). Taxonomy (NCBI): domain Eukaryota; kingdom Metazoa; phylum Chordata; class Mammalia; order Primates; family Lepilemuridae; genus Lepilemur; species Lepilemur ruficaudatus. Next base: position 10,529 of record CAUYRT010082901.1, read on the forward strand.
CATCATGTTTTGTAAGCAGAGGAAGTGAAATAAAAAAGAAACAAGTTTCAAGCATTGTTAAGGCTTCTAGAAAGGACAACAAAGGGCAGGAACTCTGAAACGAAATCTGAGAATCTGCCCTTAACCTCCTCGGCAATTTTGCTTGCTTTCTCAGAGTGCAGTTAGATTAAAAAGCATGAGGAGTTTAGGAGCAAGACTCCAGATGGAAAGTGAGGCAACACGGTCAGCACAGGAACTTAGTGGTAACACTGGAGTACAATGTGGATCAGAAATAAGAGCCGGAGTGCAAGTTCAACAAGGATTACTATCTTACTCAATGCATTACTGAGCCATGTGGGTCCTTAACTTCCTTTATGGACGTAATAGGTCACAGGGCCGGGGTTAAATTTGAGGCAGGGCCAGCAATATAATTTGTGGGGTTAGTGCAAAATGAAATTGCAAGGTCCTTGGTCTAAAGCTAGAAAAAAAAGTGCTATTAAAGGTTCTAAAATTTAAAAAAAAAAAAAAGTGTAAGGTTGCTCTTTGCTTTTCCTGGGCATTACTCACTGCTGTCATGACCTTAATGTTATTTTCAGTAAACAGCATAAAGATCTCTCACATGGTAAGTAGCTGTGATTTATATGATGCTAACCTTCAAGCAGTAAAACAATCTACTCTCCTTCAAGTCCTTGCAATTCCACTAAAATTGGTGTGTTTGTGCTGCCAAAACAAAATATCTGGGAATGGGCAATCTATAAAGAAGAGAAATTTAGGCCGGGCGTGGTGGCTCACGCCTGTAATCCTAGCACTCTGGGAGGCCAAGGTGGGCGGATCACTCAAGTTCAACAGTTCAAAACAACCCTGAGCAAGAGTGAGACTCCATCTCTACTAAAAATATGAAAAAATTAATTGGCCAACTAAAAATATATAGAAAAAATTAGCTGGGCATGGTGGCACATGCCTGTAGTCCCAGCTACTCAGGAGGCTAAGAGAGAAGGATCGCTTGAGCCCAGGAGTTTAGAGGTTGCTGCGAGCTAGGCTGACACCATGGCACTCACTCTAACCTGAGACTCTGTCTCAAAAAAAAAAAAAATTCATTAAAAAAAAAAAGAAGAGAAATTTATTTCTCACAGTTCTGGAGGCCGGAAAGTCCAAGATCAAGGCTCTGGCAGGTTTGGTGTCAGGTGTGGGTCCCAGTCCCTGCTTCCAAGATGGCACGTTATTGCTGCATCCTCCACAGGACGTGAGTGCCATGTCCTCAATAGTGGAAGGCAGAGGGCAAAAGGGCCTAATCTAGTTACCTCCAGTTTTTTTTATATGGAGCTAATCCACTCATGACTTAATCACTTCCCCAAAGTCCCCCCCTCTTAGTACCACCACAATGGGAATTAAGTTTCAACATGAAGTTTAGAGGGGACGCATCAAACCGTAGCAGCTGGTGAGTATAAAGAACAACATCTACATGATGACAATGACGTGTGATTGTCAGTGGGCTGGGGAAGAGTCCAGATAGATTCCAGCCCCAAATTTAATATGGGAAATGAGAACCACACACAAAGTCTCTGAGGTGCATTCTTCTAACATAGTACTGGAACACAGTTGGCTCCTTCCATCTATGGAGAACGGCCACATTTGTGAAATGAAATAACACTTGGTACTAGAGATAAGAGTGGAATAAGTGACCCAGACTTTGAAATGTTTTGGATTACCTTTGGCTAGGAAGTCAAATTACAATGCTTTCTACTTCTTAAGAAAACTTTTTATGCGAGCCCTAGTATGAACCTAATTTTGGCAATTTCAATTTTCCTCCCACTCAAATACTTATTTATTAAACATATCTCATGCTGGAGTGAGAGTCTAGATGTCTAAAATGCTGCATGGCCAGAGGTGACTGAGAAGTATATTTTGGCTGTATTTCACAGTCTCTTATTTGTCATGGCCTATTCTTTTTACTAAGGTAGTTGCAGACTGGCTCCATTTCTTGGGGAGTCCAGTGTAAAAATGTGTGTCTATAAATGTAACTCTTAGAAAGAGAAGCAAATGAGAAACCACAGAGGGGTGGGGAAGGCGGAGGAGATGACACACACACTCTGGTTTTAGGGCCTTGTCCTTGCTGTTTCCTTCAGCTAGACTGCTCTTACCCCAGAGATCTGCCCTCTTCATCCCCTGACTTCACTCCAATCTCTGCTCAAATAACACCTTATCAAAGATGCCATTCTTGACAATCCTACCTAAAATCACAAACACCTGCCATTACTCCCTGCCCTGACCCTGTACTTATCCCCTGACCTATCTGTTTGTTAACTTGCATACAAGGACTTTGTCTAATTCACTGCTGTACTTCCCAAATCTCAAACATTGACAGGCACATGGTAGTTGTACTCAAATCAACACTTACCGATAGCTTTCAATTTCCCTAACTCCTCCAAAGCCAAGTTTCATATCCCATCCTTAAGTTCTGAGACAAACCTTCTACCCTTCTGATAAATTCCTCATATATATATATATATAAATACTGCACATTTGCAGTTGCTGGACATGGAATAAGGATATGCTCACAGAGAAAACAGGACAACAGAAAAAAAAAAAAAAAGACATGTTAAACCCAGGTATAGAGAGTGCAAACAGGGAAAAGTTTTAAAAGTTAAAAAGCTCAATGTTGCATCAGTCAAAATCAGCAGTAAAAGGAAGTCAGTTTAGAAGTCAGAGAGAGTTTCTTTCTTTGGAGAAGCCGGTTCATGAAGAAGTTGGTTCATGAAGCCAGTTCGTGAAGGTGGAGTCAAGGGCCTCTCCCAAGGCACACTGTTCTGAAGTCAGGGCACAATCCGGAGCTACACAATAGCATCCAGCACACATGGATTTTTAAATTTAAATTAACTAAAGTTATATAAATTCACATATTCAGTTCTAAGTCACACTAGCCATTTTCAAATGCCCAATAGCCACATATGGCCAGGAAAAGAGACAGAATGCTTTCATCATCACAGAAAGTTCTACAGGACAATACTGATCTAAAGAAATCCAAAAGGACCTGGGTTACTCAGCTTCCAGGGAGATGTGAAAAGGAAGACCCCGAGGGATCTGGAAGGAGAAGCAGGACAGAGCTAGAAAAGTAATCCCACTGGGAAGGGACCTGCCCACTGGCTTGGCTGCCCTGTGTGATTAAAGTTCCACCCCAACTTCTCAGGAATGTGTCTTGTATTAATATTAAATGATTGGCTGTCTGTAGTATCACTGCTGAGGTAGGGACGGATGACAATTAGGGACAAGGGCTAGCATTCCATGGTAAACCCATAAGCCATGAGTGGCAGCGACACAAGGTCCTAGAAGTGAGAGAAATGAACCGAACTAGGTTTGCAACAAGCTGAAACCTATAAGGGCTCCAGTCAGCTGGCACAACCTCTCAGAATGCAAATCCCTGAGCCTAAGATAAAAGTAAGACTCCCCTGACCCCTAAAGTACCAAGTAATTGTTATTAAGCCCCATTTCAATGACTGAAACATAATGCAGGGCCCAGGCACACAGATTAAGTTTCCAGTCAAAGCCGACAGAAGCCTAAAGCAAGGAAATTAACATTTTAGAAAAAAAAATGGTTTTTTTTTTAAGTTTTTTTTTTTTTAAGGGTTTAAGTCATAGCATGCCAAATAAGGGCGCGTTTCTAGAAGAACATAGCACAAAGGTGATCAACTGTGGGGAGAATTTACCAACAGGGGAAAATCCCAATGCCCTCGGGGAAACCACTTCTGCAGGACACCACATGAAAGCTAAACCCAAATAAAAGTCTCCCTTCAGGGCAAGCTTTCTCCTTGAACAAGTCTACCTTCTCCTTCCACTCTCCTTTACCCGGTATTTCCAGGAGTCTGAAGGGTTTACAAGCCCTAACACTCCACACCCATAGACTTTCAGCATATTTTTCTTCCACAATACAATGCTATTTTTACAGTCCTTTAAAGATTAAAACTAAAAACACAGGTGATAAAGAAGGCTTGGCTGGATCCTCCTATAATAAAATATTACAATTTACAGAGCATTAAAAAGGCTTTAATTCCAAAACACAGGAAGGGAGAGGTACAAATAATTTAATCTGTCTTGCTATGATTATAGGTGCTAAGAAATGACCTGAATGTGGCTCTTTAGTTCTTGAAGAGAATGGGAACTTTGAGAAAATCCTTTAACTGTTCTGTCCATTACGATCGCCAATAGCCACATATGGTTTATTTAAATTCAAGTTATTTGAAATTTTTTAAAAAATGTAAAATTCAGTTCCTTAGTTGCACCTGCCACGTTTCAAGCCACATGTGACTAATGGTTACCACTCTGGACAGCACAGATGTAAGATATTTTCATCATTGCAGAAAGTTCCATTGAACAATTCTCTAAGATGGCTACATCATTTGTCCCAATTTCGCAACGGAGATTACAAAACAATAGCTCCTTAAATACCAAGTTTCTAGGCTACTGGCAACCTTCTCCACACTGGTGAACGCCTTGAGGTCATTTATACATGTTGTCCAATCACCCCCTTCTCCCCAGGCTCAGGCCCATTAAAATGGCATTAAGTGTAATAAAATGTATCCACTGTGGCTCAGCCTAGTTGAAACCTAAGTTTCTTCAGAATTCCAAAGTATGATGCATATTTTTGTGACATCTGAAGTGGGGACATGTCAGGAAAATGTCTATGAGTGACACTCAGAAGGAAGAAGGCACTCTCTGGAATTAATCAATTTGTTTCCAGAGGTGTCCTCAGGCTACTTTGTGTGGAGTGAGGTTTGGACACAGCCTAAGGCTAGGTTGGGAGATACTGAATGTCCCAGGATGCTAAAAAGCTTCCCCATACATGTTTTCAGGTGCAATGAAGGAATTATTGTTTTTAAAAAAAATCATAAAGTGCTGACAATGGAAGCTGAGGCCCCACGTGGGATGAGGAACAAGAAGGCCCAGGTGATGGCTTGAAGCATGGGGAGGTTGTGGTGGGCTCCCTGCCTTCCGCCAACTGCAGAGGCACTGTGGAAAATGAAAAAAGGGATTCCCTGTCTTCCCACCACAACCTCCTGGCCTTGCAGTGGTTTTAGGATGTCATTCCCCCACTTAACAATTGGCCAGCCCCTCACAGAATTAAACCTAAACTACAGAACCTGGCATTTAAGGCCTCATGATCTGAGTACCTTTCTGCTGAGCAACTCCTTTTATCAGAAACTCTTTGACCTGTTAACTCCTTCTGCCTCCCCATGGCCAGAATTTCCACCTCCCCACCAGATCTACGGTAAGTCCAAGGAGATCATCACCAGCGTGGCTTGCCAAGCCCCCGGAAGGAGTTCAGTGCCTTCTCTGTGGGCTGTGAGGTTTCTGAAGCCAAGAGAGGAGACTCCAAGACTACAAGGATGTCTGGTGTCCAGTGCTATCCCCAAGGAGTGGTCCATTGTGGCACACATGCTCATTGCCCACTTTGGCCGTGGCTAATAGAGCTGGACAACGGCCTCTGTGTGAGCTGTGGATACACATTCCGGGCAGGCACTGGCCAGCTTCCCTTTGTTTCCTTGAAGCAGGTAGAGAAGTATGGCCTGAGGGCTAACAAGTGGACAAAGGTGCCACCTTTGAAATGTACCCAGCCTTTCAGACCCAGGTCAAGAGCTTTCTCTTTTGGAAAGTCGTCCTTACTACCCACCTCCAATGCACAATGCTCTATCTCCTTTGGTCTTGCTTTCTGACTACCTTTACTATGGCATAACCTTTTAGATGTGCCTGCATTTACCCCATTCTGCGGGTGAGTTTCCAAAATCTTGTAAAATCTTGATCATACTTATTATACTAGATTTAAAGTCAACAGATGGGAAGTTTTGAACCCAGTAAATGGTACTTCTTTGCTGTGGGGCATCAAGTAGGTACTCTGACCTCTCCAGTCCAATTCTTCATTTGTAACCTAACTGGGTTAGTCTAGATCAGTGTTTCTAAAGCTGAGTTCCACAATAGAATCATCTAGACATCTTTTAAAATGATAATGATGCCAGGGCCCTACCCCAGAGCAATGAATCAGAACTTCTAGATGTTTGGCTCAGGCATTGGGATTGTTTTAAAAGCTCTCTGATGATCCTAATGTGCAGCCAGGGAGAAAAAAATAAAATAAAATAAACAGAGTTTAGGAAAGGACTTATTCTATATGGAGTCGAGAACTAACAGGAAAAACTTAGCAGTTAGAGATGGGGGCGTGGCAGTACTGGACAAAGGTGGTCAGGCCTGCAAGTGATGCTTCTCATCTTTGCCTTGAGCTGGCTGCTAGGAAACTTACAAACTGCATTATAGCAGAATCTTATTATAAATGTATACAGGTACAATCAAGCCCAACCCAAATAATTTGCTTATATAACTCACACTGAATACAATTTTGTGATGAGGCAGGGATCGGAGACCTAAGTTGCTTGGGGCAGTGGTTGCCATTGTGTAAATTCTTCCTGAAAGATCATTTTTAGATTAATTTTACAAGTCCCCATCTTTTTAAAGGGTGGAAATCCTTTGCCAATCACCAAGGGGACAATAAGCTTAAAGGAAGATCTGTTTGAAAGATCTTAGGAGCAGGTTTCCTGAGAAAGCTGAATTTCTAAAGTGCTTTGACCCTACAAGCCAACATGAATAGTGAGTTCAAGGAGACCAACATGAGAAAGCATATCTTCCTTTAGATAATCTAGCAAAGAAGTTAAGAAGGCAAATAGTTCCTTAGATAAGAATTAACAGTTGTAGATAAGCTCTTCCTTCAGACTATAGCAAGGCTAAATAGACGTAAGACAAACAACATCAATTTTAAGATATCCCTGCAATTTAATCACTCTTCGTAGGCTCTGTGATATTTTCCTTTTTTATTCCATTAAGCAAATATATATTGAGCACCATTTATATACCAGATCTGAAGAAGGGCTATTTCTGAAATAGTCAAAGTTTGAGTATTTTCTTGGTACAATGACATCTGCCTTAATGGGAATAGGTATGTAAAAATTACAGTTTTTTAAAGGATTATATAAAAGGCATTGTTCTAGAAGATTAACTATGGAATCCATCTTAAAAAGGAAGTACATGCAAAGGTAACACTGAATCTGTTACAGTTTGAAGAAAAATCTCTCCAATTTTGACAAAGGCATGAACACAGTCACTGTTTAATGAAACTCATCTTTGCTGGAAAATCTCCGCTAAGGAGGACGGATCATAATGACCCTCAGTCCCAATTAAGCCCATTGGAAAAATCATCCTAATGAATACTTGTGGAAAAGGAGAGAAAGAAGTTCAAATCATAGTGTGGGAGCTAATTTATTGCATTCAAAGTTAAATAAAATGACATCGTGACTCCTCTTCTTATGTTGTAGGGAAAACAATATTTCTATAGTGTAAGTAGCAGGAAAGCAGGAGTTTAAATTAACTTTGCATGATGGCAAACAATGAAGTTGCTGCTAATCCAAGTGATTCTTTACCATGTTCTTTGAAAATGTCATAGTCCTACAGGTAAGCTTTGATACCCCTCAATGTATACCTTCTTTTATATAAAAGCAATTTGACTAAATATTAGATGTCTGTTCCTGTGTTCTTCCAGTCAAATCTGTTTTGTTCTTCCCTATATCTTTATTTAGACATCCATGTTTAAGAAGTTCTGGGAAAGGAAGCCAAAAATAACACCTAACCTCTGTGGTCTATATGGTGAAGAAGTGCCCTTCCTAGGTAAAGATGCCCATTTTCCTGATTATGCTAAGCACCCTGAAGTTCCGGTAAAGAGCAAAACCACAGGACTGTAGCAACTGGTACAGCCTTGTATAAATGGCAACATTTGTCTACTGACAATGGTGACATAACCCTCAAGAAGGCAGACCACATGGTGTACAAAAGAGAAGCTGTCCCCACAAGAAAAGGGGAAAAGAAAAATGATTCATTACATAGTTTGAACTCTAGTAAGATTGGTGGACAAAACCCTCAAAGATGTGTATCTTGAAAGAGGAAATTCTCTAGTCCTAAATGTGGTTTTTAATGTTTAAGGCACGAACAAGGCTCCTGATGTCCACCCTTCCATCACCTCTTCTGCAATTCATCCATGAAAATATGAAACTATGATGGATCATCGATTTTTATATTAGATTTACTTACAAATGAAGTAGCGAGGAAGCACAATGACTAAAAATTGTAAAATGGATGAAAAGATTAATTCATGATACTTTACCATGTCTCAGTGGATGAACAGTCCTATTACAGCTCGGGCAGATGATTTCATCTTTCTGGGTCTCCATTTCCACATCTGTAAAATGGGATAAGTATGCCCATCTCAGAGAGTTTTTTCCAAGATTAAATATGACAAGCAAGTGAAACTGTTCTGCAAATAATGAAGCACTCTATTAATGTACAGGATTATTTTATAAGATTATTATAAACAGACATGGTCAATATGTTTTCTTCAAAGTCATCAGACCAGACTTTTTTCCACTAGTGTTCTTTTGCCTGCATGTCTCAGTGATAGTAAAATTATTGAAGTTACTTCTCCTTTCTGTTTTCCTGGCACTAGTGTTGTATCTGCCTGGACATGTAGGCAAATGACTATTTTCACAACCTTTTTTTTTTTTTTTTTGCTCTTAATATTCATTTAATAACTATTTTAATGATGAAAGATATCTTATACATTCCCGAGAGGTCTATGCCAAAAAGAGCTGTGGGCAGAAATGTTCACTAAAATCAGGACCTTCCACTGCATGTTGGTCACCACCAATAAAGTGCATACAAGCCCACAGTGAACCACCACAATGATCAACTACCCAGTCTGTTCCCTTCGTTTTCTTATAACTTCAGGACACTTCAGTTGAGAGAGTACAAGAGCAAAGTTGGCCTCCATGGTCATCTTATGCAACATGGGAAGGTGATTTGAGAGAACTGACACTAGGTCAATCAAACGTTCCCAAGCTTTTCAGGAGCTCACTGCAAAGGCTTTCTTGAAGATAAATTTTATTAAAGTACTGATCATAATCAAAACAGTACATTGTATCAGAGGTCAAGTATTGTTTTTCACTTCCTTTCCCAGAACTTCTTAAAGATGAATGTTTGAAGACATAGAGAAGAACAAAATTGTTTTGACTGGCAGAAAATGACTTACATAGACATCTAATATTTAGTCAAGTTGTTTTTAATAAAAGTAGTGATACCACAGGAGTAGCAAAGCCAATAGACTTGGCTCATAGGGGGTTAACTGTAGCTGCAACAGTTATTCTAGAAGTTAACAACTGAATTGTTAAGAAATTGTATCTCTTCCTTTGCCCTGAAGATAACAGGCATCTCATTAACAAACTGATAACAGGCAACACTCCCAGAGTTTGTGAAAATGCTTTGTAAAGTGCTGAATAAATGTAAGTGATTATATAACTGCCGCAAACATCCTCACCAATATTATCATTAAAATCTTGAAAGATAAATGTTTTCAGCAGTTTCGAAAGCTAATCAATGGCATGCCAAATTAAAACCATTACATTTCAGCCAATTCCGATAAATGCCACAGAAGATTAAGACGTAAGAATATTAAATTTTTTATTTCATCTCCTTTTCCCCCATATATAGAGCAGGTAAGGCATTGCTGGTTCAAATCTATGGAATGTGTCGAAGTCAGTGGTCACTCCAGAATTCCCATAGAGCAAGGGCTTTATGGTGACGATCCCGATGGAAGGGAAAGGAGGTGAGAAACATATCTGGAAACTGTGCTTGCACAGGAAACACAGTATACCTGGTGCCTAGGCTGCATGTGTATTCTGGATGGCTTTGTAGGGAACTATAGCTTAGACTATGCTGGAGGAGAAGGTGGAAAGCCTTCAAAACCTTCCTTGGAAACCCAACCCACACCTATGAAGTGCCCACGTGAGGAAGGGTTCATATTTAAGTCTCCTTAGCATTTGTCATTTTGATCTCCTTTATGAGATACTTGCCCTCAGGCAGGAAGAAGGGTGTCCCCAGACCCTCTCCATTGCACCAAGATCCCTTCAACCACCCTTCTCCAGCAATCTCAATGACTGGAGCTCACCTATGATTCATAAGAAGGAAAGGCAAGAGTGGCGAAAAATTGCCCTGCATCAGATAGTATGATTTACTTTATGACTTTGTCTGGTCTCTAGAGTCATAACGTGTTGGGCCCTCTATAAAAAATTCAAACACAAGAGAAGAAATGAATCAAAGGTGGTGGCCTGTGATGGATGGAAAAACAACAGCCCTTAACACCCACCCACACACTGTAGCTTCCTGAAATTCACAGAAACTAAAGACTGCAGACAGGGCAAACCTCCACTGTAAAGAGCAACTCCCACAAAGCAGATCACTCAAGATTTCCCACAAGCCTACGGCCATGTCAAACACTACTACTGGTGGCTTTAAGCCATTGGCATTGACACTCAGCAGTGAGAAGGGAAGCAAGCTAAGAGGAAAAAAAAAAGCAGCTTCCCGTGCTTTTAAAAGCAATGAATTTTAAACAGTAACAGACACAACGCATAAACAAACACATTTAGTGAGTATGTATGCTAAGAGCTAAGTCAGAATCAGACAGAAGTTTCTCCCTCAGATAGTTTTCATTCTAGTAAGGGAGTTGAAACACACAGGCAAAACCACAGGTAGCTTGGTGAACAAGGTCAATATGAGTGAGGAAGCAGGGCCTATTAGAAAGGGAAGGGGACTAAGAGTCACACTGAGATGATAATGGAAGATCCAACAGAAGGGACCTTCAGGCTCAGCATTATTTCAAAGGGTGAAGCTGTTGTAGCGCACAGGTAGAGAATAGGGAAATTTGGACAGTGGGTAAGCTAGGAAATTTGTAAGCAAAAAGGATGTGTGAGGCAGCCTGGTTCAAGTGGAACCAGAGCAGGAGACAGGCAAAGGGTGGAATGGAAGATGAGGACGAGGCTTGGCTTCCTTGGTGCATGTAGTCAGCAAACTGGTCCTGCATCCTATCTGTGTGCCAGGCACTGTCTTAAAAGCCAAGGGATGCTGAGGTAGCCCCTGACCTCACAGAGAAAGGGAAGGCTATGTGATCACCTAGGATACATAAAAAGCATCCACGGAAGGCTTTCTGCCAGGGGTCACCTATTCAAAATGATGTGTGGGGAGAGATTTAACCAATGGCAATGCATGTGTACTGACAAGAGAAGGGACAAAGAGTGATCGTGAGTGAAAACCAATTAGATTCTTAAAGGTGACAGAAAATAACAGTTTAGGTTTGTGTCATGCTAGCATAATTCAAGAGCAAAAATGAAACCAAATGGTTATGCATTTCATGTAACTATTCTGATGAATAAATTGAGATTTGATGCAACAGGAAGCAACATGAGATACGGGTTGCAATGGAAAGTTTTTCTCTTCTTCTTCTTCTTCTTCTTCTTCTTCTTCTTCTTCTTCTTCTTCTTCTTCTTCTTCTTTTTGCCAAGTATAGTCAGATGTCACAAGCAAAAAAAAGTCATAAAATAAAATTATTTGGAAAAATCAGAAACTAGTTGTGAGAACTGGTTATTGCAGCCACTTTGTTACTTAAGGACATTAGTAACTGACAAGGACTCATAATTCTAGAAGACAAAAGTAATTGAGGCACAAAAAGCTCCCTTATGGTGAGTAAAATACAGAAGCCAATCAATGAAAAAGCCTAAGGTGGCAATGTCAGAAAAGTCTAAAATAAATGTTGAGTGATTTAAGAAAAATGTAGTGGGTTCTCACTGAGCATCAGTGAAATAAGTTTCTCCAGACAAAACAGGAAGATTTAAAAAAATGTTGAAGAGTACAACCACTTCTTGAAAACCTGTCATTAAGTCATTAATTTATTGGGTACATACTTTGTTTAGATCAGAGTGCTATGTATTTTAAGGAACCCCAAGGTATAATAACTCCAGAATGAATTAAAGGCTACAGATGTCAAGGCAAACTGTGACCAAATGCCTAATGAGGTAAAAATGATTAATGTTATGAGTTCACAGAGAAATGGATTCTCTTGGCTTCTGTAGTTCATGGTCAAGGGACAAACATTAGTGGATGAAAATCCAATGAAGGATGCTTTGGGGAAACAGACTGGTTAAAAACGGACTCATTTAGTTGACTTGCCACCAGTGTGCTCTCTCTTCTGCTAGTTTTAGTGTATTAGTTACACACAGTTAAAACAAGCCACACAGTTGAGAAGGAGTCGAAAGACTCAAATAACTAAGCACAGCTCCTCCTTGAATCCTCCTCTTCCTCACTGACGGAAACAAGCCTGATGTGATTCACTAAAATCATTACTGATCATTTGACTCTTCCTTGGAAAATACTTTAATGCTGTTAGAGCAGTGCTTCTATAACTACAATGTGTACATGAACCACCAGGGGATCTCGTTAAAATGCACATTCTAATGCAGTAGATCTGGGGAGGGTTCCATGATTCTGCTGTTCTGGTAAATTCTCAGTGATGCTGATGCTGCTGGTTCCTGGACTAGCCTATAAACAGCAAGGTATTAGCACACTTTACTGCTGTTATCCCAAGATGATAAAAAAAACCACCGTTTGGGGGGTCAGAATGCTTGAGCTCAAGATTTGGGCCTCGATGCCTATTATAACTCATGAAATGTCAATGTTCAGGGAGGATTGAGGATCCAGGAGTGACAACGTAGAGTAAGCAAAGGCTTCAGCAGGAAGTGATGGAAAACAGAAGAGAGCAGCAAAGGAAAAGACTGGCCCTTTGCTCCTTAGAAGAAATAAACAGGTGATAAGAAAGGTGATACAAATTATGAGAATAGAAATTTATTCTAATGATAGAAATTATAAAAGTAAAAGTTAGGGTGCCCACCAGAGGTGGAGATTGTTAGATATTATTTTATAAAATGTAACTTAAAGGATTCCAGAATAATGAACATAAAATATGTTACTATTGTTTTTCCTTTTCACATATTTGAAGGACAAATTGTATCATTTGTCCTTTTTTGCCCAATACCATGAACTTTAGAGTACACAACATAAATGTGATATGTAGTAACAAGATAGTCTCTCGAGGCAACAGCTAAAATACTCCTACTCTATGCTAACAAGTGTCTGCAAACTCTACGGAAATGTAATTATGGGACTCAGCAGATATTCTGCCTAAAACAGCAGTCTGAAAACTGTCAATCTGGAGCAAATTCTGTCTTTTCTGAGAATATTTTAAGAAAAGTGGTGGAGAAATCTTTGAAAGGCAACAGAACATTAATTATGTCCAGACAAGTTTCCTTTCTGTTCCCCCAAAATATGGAAGCTCCTGTAGGCTTCACTTGTTCTCCTAGGCATGGCAAAACATTCCATAATTTTCTACTTTAGGAAAAACCTTCACAGACACTTTTACCAATTCAGAAGAAGGGGAGAATGAAAACACCATAATCAACCAAAGAGAAATGATACTACCACCAAAACTAAGTAAGCCTTTTCTTTAGCAAGAAGCAGTGAGTTCTAGCAGAAATGAACATGTTATTTAAGACAAACACCTGTAGTAGGAAATTTTCAAAATAGCTATGGTTTCTTTCTCTTTTTTTTCTTTCTTCTTTTTTTTTTTACAGTAGTCATCTCCAACAAACTCCAAATGGATGCTTATGGTATTTCTCAGTTCTGACCTATTACGACTTTTGGTAGTTTTCTATTTTGATTAAAGATTATGTAAAGATTGTCTAAGTCAACTTCAATAATTTCCTCTACTAACATGAAGAATGAAATGTTTTAGAAAACACTGAACGTCTTATCTAGTCCAATTCCTATTACTGAATAGAAGGAAAATGAGACCCGCTGAGACCAAAGGACTTAACCTGGTCACTCAGATTCCCTTGATTCCCGGCACAAGGTGCCCTGGCCTTGCCCAGCCCTCCTAGGCAGCGTCTTTCTAATCTCAAACGAAGGGTCAGATCTGGGTTACCTTTCATTCAAGATCAAGGTTTGTGATAATTACATATTTACAACTTCTTTTCTACTTGGCATGGGGCACTAAAGTAGAAAATGATGAAGGGTTTAGCTAAACCTGGAGGGGAAAAAAAAAAGTTTTGGTTTAGTGAAATAACAATGCAGACTTCAGTCTCTGTTTGCCATGGGGAGGAAGAAGGAAGGGGCATCTTTAAAATTTATTTTCTAAGCCAACAAGCAAATTCTACCACTAGGCATAGACTCAGGTCTTGCAGAATCTAAATCTTGTAAATTTCAGGGGCACTCTTTAAGAAAAAGAATAGAAAATTCAGAATAGAAATTTAGGCATGAATGTACTTATGTAGAACTAAAATGTATCATATAAATAGCAAATTTTAAAAAGCTGCAAATACCACACATATAAAATTTTAAAAAATATATTTTTATTAATTAATGAATTGCCATACCTCTGAAATATTTTTCCTACATTTTTTGGTTGTATGCTCTTTGATCACCTCTTCCAATAATATTTTGCAATATTCTCTATTGAGAGAATAGAAAAATAATTCAGTCTTTCCTTTAGAACCATTGATCAGAATTTATAATTTATTCTTGAAAAATTTGAAAAAGTTTCTTTCAGCTTCATAACTCATTACAGGTTATGGCATATAAATTTTTTGGATTGTCTCCAAATTTAGGAAAACCTCTATCAAGTTTCCTTTATGTATGAGCTGTAAGATTCAGGGCACTGCAAGAGTTCTTAAATATCGTTTGACTTGATGACAATTGTTAACCACATTGCTGGGGCCTCTCCCAGGGTTAGGAGATAGGCCTGTACCAGGGAGGAGCTTTGAAGGTTAAGTTCCTAGCACCTCATGTTAAATCCACCCAGGCCTACTATATATATCGCCAACATATCTGATGCATCTTCGAACTCTCCCAGCCCTTCCAAATAAAGCGCTCCTTTTGCTCAGAATACCTAAATTTTCTGATGGCATAACTGTTCCATGATTCAGCCAAAACAGTAATCACCTGATGTATATACTTCATTTTCCTTGTGTGGTCACAAGACAGACGTGATGTTTGACTACCTGGCGTATGAACTACACATTATTTCACTAAAGAAATTAAATGAGATAATGCAGACAGAATGCTAAAGCACTAGAAAAATGTTCGATATTATCATTATATTTCTCTTAACCCCTAGTCTTCCAGCACCCATACTATACTGGACAAGTGGTTTATGTCAACTGAGGCAGCCTTGTCTCAGTATAGCATAACAATTAGGCATCCAGATCCCCAAATCAGACCATCTTCATTCCAATCCCAGGATAATCACTTGCTAACTTGGTGGTCATGGATAAATTCCTTAATCTCTGCAGGATTTATAACGAGCATAACAAAACCCACCTCACAGAGTTGTTTTGAGGGTTAAATAAGATACCTGAAGTGCTCAGCAAGATTTCAATAAGTGGAAGCTGCTACCAATATTGGGAAACTTGTCCAAGAAGTCTCTTGCATAAAACTACAGCGAGCATAAAGCCAATTCCATTTCCCTATATAGAGTAGTTTTGCAGTTTTAGTATGACAGGTAATCATCCACAAAGCAGCAGTGAGTTACCTCCCGTAGTCAAGGAATCCTTTGTAATGATACACAACTTCAACAGATAAAGAGCTGCTGTAGCACATGCTGAAAATATGCACCCAACCCATATTTTTTTACAAAGGCATTCAGGTTTGTTTGACCAAACCCCTAGTTTTCTAAAATGTACAGTTTTGACAATTCCATACTTTCTATAGCATTGAGAGGGCTTCTTACTCTCTAAAACTCTCTAAACAGACTGGGAGGCACAAAAGCCTCTCCTCTTTAAAGAGGCCTGAGAAGGCCATGGATCATGCAAATAAAAAATTTACAATAGGAGAAAAAAAATTCAGATAAGCTTCACCTTGCCCTAAGTGGTCTCAACACACAGGAAAAAATGCACCTAAGTCACTGGAAGATCTAAAAAAAATGTGTACACGAAACAGCATATAGAACAAGTCAAATGAACACAGTTAAAGTTTTCTTCAAGACAACACAAGCTATAAAAAACTAAATTTCCCAAAGGAAATACAACACTATGGTTACAAATAGACTCTTAGCTTTTTCATTAATGCCCGAAGCTCTTGACTTGAGGGAAAATATGATACAATTAACAAAAACTAATTTCTACCCAACACCTCCTCAAACGAATGTTGCTGAAGCCAGATCCACCTCTAACGTGGGGAGGCCCAGGGCAAGGGTGCAAATAGGGAGCCACACATCATACGTCAAAATCTTTCAAGTTACAAATCAAGTTAACAGACTGCTCAATGAAATAGATTTTATCCTTCTACCTTGACTGAAAAATATATCTTCCCAGCCTCTTGAAAAGCCAGGTACAACATCAGAACTCTCTCTCTCACACACAGAGCTGTTCCTTGATCACCCCTCAGGCTGAGGGTGCACAAGCAGAGCCAATGAAGGCTGCTGGAAGAGGGATCCAGGAATCTCTGGAAACTGCAGACACTAGTTCAGGCCATCTGGGCAGGGAATCCGAGGTTTCCATGTACACAAGACACGGTCTAAAATCGGGGAGAGAGTACAGATTGGGAGTCCCAAAAGTCTCCTCACCTCCTGGACATGGACCTGACCAGAGAAGAATGAGAGCAGAGTATCCTCTGCAGTGGTCCCCAACCTTTTTGGCACCAGGGACCTGTTTCATGGAAGACAATTTTGCCAGGGAGTACGGGCGAGGGGTGAAGAGGAGCAAGCTCAGGCGGTGATGCAAGCGATGGGAAGTGGCTGTAACACAGATGAAGCTCTCCACTTGCTAAGGGTCATGGAAGACAAGTTTTCCACAGACAGGGGGTGGGGGTTTAGGGACTGCAGCTCTAAAGTTCAGGACAGAGGCCCCTTTTGCCCATATACTAGGCCTATATTTTAGTCATAGAGCTAAGAAATTTGGAGGAAAATGTTCCAACAGAAAAGAGAAAAAAAAAGAAAAGAGCGGCATGTCTTGACCTTTCCCAGATAGAGTCTCTGCAGTCACAGGCACTGGCCCTGCAGCTAAATCCCTTCTAATGCTGTAGCTTCAACCCTAGAAACAAAACACAAATGCTAGGGAACTTTTTAAGAGCCTAAGCTAGAAGCCATAATTTGACTAAGCTGACTACACCCAAGAGGATAGTAGCTCCTGTTCCATGTTTGGTGCAGAGACCTAAAAAGGAGTAGAATCTTAACCATCTGCAAGTTTTCAAATTAGTTGGACCTCAAAAGTCAAACTGTCCCCTTTTTCTTCATTATGTTGGATAAATTCTGCTCTTCTTGCCTTCACCAGCAGTTGTTTCAGGCTCGTACCCAAATGATGGTCCTGCATGCTTACAATTTGGGGTTTACAATGCACATCTCTGAAAATGGTGCGTGTCCTACTGCTAGAAATGGTCAAAGCATAGGTCACTGCAGTGAGTGCCACCACCAAGGCACCGTTATCAGACTAGGAACTGTAGAGTTCCCCTGTGTAGAAAAACTCTATCTTGATTTTTCTGTGGTACAAAGATAGAAAGGAGGCAGATCATGCAAGCAAAGCAAATCAATTAAATCAGGAAGACTGAACTGATGATATTAGATGGTAAGTTTCCTCTCTCTCAAATATGACATCCCCTTACCCCTCCCCAGATGCCCTCCCAGCACACATAGACCATGAAAAAGAGCCTAGAAGAATGCAAGGAGGACGAGCTTAAAATACACACACACACACACACACACACACAGGCAGTATGCGACCTTGAGCAGGTTTCATCTTTCCATTTATAAAATAAAGATAATAAAACTTATCTTGCAAGTTTCTTAAGATCAAGTTAGATAAGTAATGTTAAGTGGCTGGCTCAGCAGAGGTTCTAATAGGTCAGTCCTCCCTCTCTCCTTTCTCCCTCACTTCTCCCCGAGATGAGCCAATTTGCCTGTGCAGCATTCCAAACCCTTCTGACATGCCAGGTAAATAAGTGTAATAATCACTATCTTGCCTCAGTCAGAAGCAGTAAGTACCTGTGGAGCACAATATTACAAGGCAAAGAGAGAGCACAAAATAAGCAGTGCACATTCTTGCTGTTAGTGCACGTTTGCTAAGACATTTCTACTGACAATCCTAAATTAAATCTGCTGAAGACGTGCATAAGGTCTTGGAGGATAGGAGCTAACAAGGTGAGAGAATTATGCTTTTATGTGGAACTTGGCTAAATAATGCTATATTGTAGCCAGGAAGTACGTTTCCCCCGCACTCTGCCATTTCAGTGGTTTGCATCAGACCTGAATAATATCCACACCGCTTCACAGCAGACAGTGGTGGCTATAGGACCACACTTCCCTTAGACCAGCTCTGCTTCACCACTTATAAACCAAAACATAAAACCCTGATGAAAAAAGAAACTTAAAAACTAAATTTAGATTTCAGCACTTCATCTTTAATAAAAGTCTCCTTCCGACAACCTTCTAGAAAGAAAAAGAGGAATCAGTACTTACTGAATAATTTCTTTGGCGAAACTTTTTAAAAGTTTGCAGTGGCTTTCAATGCCCTACACTAGTTCAAAATTTATTTAACTAAAGGGATTGGGTGAAAACCTCTAGGAGCTTTCCATGATGTTTGTCAGAAGTTGAGACATCTTTTTCCATATTTCATCAGAATACAAGAACCAACTACATAGTATAAAAACAGTCAAATTGCTTATTTTGTTCAGAGCTAAAACTATTCTAACTGAAAGTAAAGATTTTACTATTCAGACTAAACACCCAATAAACAGTGACTGGTTGTTAAAGGCTCCACTTCGGTTGCACTATATCAAGTAGGACGAATCAGAGACTCGGTTTAGCGTTTCCCAGGTGCTAAATGATGTTCCAGGCACTGCCAAAGACCCTGGGGATAGAGAACTGAATAAGACATGCCCCTTGCCTTTGAGACGCTTAAAGGTCTCACGGGCAAGGGAGTCACATAAAGATATAATTTCAGCTTGCTATTGTTACCAGCTAAGAGAGAGGTCTGTACCCAGGAGGAGACACTTAGCTCAACCCAGGCGATTCAAAGCAGGTTTCCTGAAGAAGATGACACTTGAGTTGTCTTAAAAGATGAGTGAAAATTAGCCAGGCAGCAGGAGTTTCAGACAGAAGTTAGACATTGAAGAAAGACAGCTGTCTGCCGCTCAGAGCACGTGTATACATGGTGATGCTGGGAGTGACTGGTGAGTGGACTGGGAAAGTATAGGCCTTGGTGGGATGGGAAGCTGCAGAGTCAAGTGGGAACCAGGTCACTGAGGCCCTTCTTAGGCTTGGTTAAGGAGTTACTAACAATAATAATAGAAGCTGGCTGGGCACAGTGACTCATGCCTGTAATCCTAGCACTTTGGGGAGGTCAAGGCAGGAAGATTGCTTCAGCCCAAGAATTTGAGGTTGCAATGAGGTATGATGACACCACTGCACTCCAGATTGGGCAATAGAGGGAGACCTTATCTCAAGAAAAAAAATAACAACAACAATAGAGCCTGATATTTATTGAGAACTTACTATGTTGTAGGCACTATGTTAGACACTTTCAAGTCTCATTTCATTCGATCCTCATCCTAAATTCCATAATACTTATTTTAGAAACGAGAGCACTGAGGACTAGCAAGTAAAGTAACTGCAACAGATTACAAAGCCAGTAAGTGAGAAGTGGGTTTGGAACCCCGGACAGCCTGATTCCATAGCTTATATACACCCTACACTCTTCTACCTCCAGTCTATCCTCAAAGAAAAGACTGGATGAACACGTTGGGTCCATAATGCTGGCTACAAAATGGTGAATGGAATTAAATATGACCCGACTAGGAGTCTGTTACAAGGCAGGGATAGAAAAGTGAGAATAAATCAATATAAAAATTCATTCAGAGGGGCTGAGAAGGAAACGTTCAATATGTACCCCCTCCTAGAACATTCAACAAAATAAATGGGCTTTTGAAAGTGGAGTCTAGAAAACAAAACACCAGTATTCAGTAATGCTTCCAAGTACACAAGGTTAAAATATATATCCTACTCTTTGCTTGAAACACCCTCCCAGATGTCAAACTCTATGAAGGCAAAGACGAGGTGTCTCTCACGCATCCGGGATGGTGCCTCCAGGTCCGAATACCATAGAGAAAGGAGAATAAGTAATGGCCACTTTTTACAATGACATCAAGGAGGTGCCATTCTTGATTGGAAAAACAGAGTTAAAAACTAAACCTACAGAAAAAATTAAAAAGTCATGTTGATAACTCAGGCACTATAAACTGAAATAGAAAACATGTAGCAGTTAAGCTGACTGCACAGATAATAACGAGCCATCACCATGGGATGCTACACTGAAAAGAAAGCACTTAATTCAAAATGCGGTTAGTACTATGTATAAACCATAACTCATTAAAAATAAGGTGTTGTTAAAGGAAGTGGCCTAGAAGTGAAATGTGCTGTAAGGGGGAAGGGGGTGGGACCGAAGATCAGATTCTGGGCCTGATGATTTCTGGTCTCTGACCCTAACAATATAAGCATGTCATTAGAGTGACTTTAAGAACCTGTATCCCTATGACACTATTTCCAATGTTTAGTCCTTAGCAAGAACCTCTTTTTAAGTATCTGAAAAGTAAAAATCATATTTTTCAGATCTGAAGAGTTTTCAGACACTTAAAAGTTTTCCCAAAAAAGTAATTTCTTAATTTTGAGCATTTAGGAAGAGTGGATCTACTAAGTCAAAAACAAATATAAAAAAAGTTTTAATACATTTCTTAGTGAAATTTGTTCTCATACTGAAATCCTTTGCCCACTTCTGAAGCTACCAGTAAACAGAAGATGGGGATTTTTTTTGTTCATTTTTAAATGACCTAATAGGATATTGTAAACAATCTCATTCCCTCCTATCATATCTTATGATAAGATATTCTGAAAAATATTTTCATTTGACCAATTAGATTTTAAAAATCCTGAAACTGTTTACTTACATGGAAAATTAAAATGTAAGTGGAATTAGGTTTCTCATCTTCACTACAGTTATCTTCAACATTCAACCATCTTTGAAAATTTAATATGAATCAAATGAATACAAATTCAGAATGATTCCTTAGTTCAACCATTTTGAAACTTTAATTCCATAAAAATATGAAATCTGTGCATTTTGTAAAACTGTTTAAAAAGCCAAATAAAAAACCACTAGGCTTTCAAGCTGATTGTTCAAAAGTGTGTATATAGATGAAATGAAACTGACTCATGAACTATTGAGTCTGGAATTTGCAAATATAAATCTTATCCTTGTAAACAGAACTCAACTAACAAAATCAGGGCCTGGTAATTTCCTTCTTTCATACTCTGAAACAAAAGTTGTAAAGATTTCTAATGTACACAGAAAATTAAGGGTGCCATTTTTAATATTTACTTGCAAAATATAACTCAGGTTTTTAAGTCTCAAGTAAAATGAGAGACATTTGAACATTTTGGTACTGCAACGTAGGAAAACAGCCAAGAATGAAAGACTAAGATTTTATTAAAACCATAAGACTCAAATTTGTATTAGGACTCTTTGCTTGTGAGAGTGCTTCTTCCTAATTCCATCAAAAACTTCCATCTCCATGCCACTTTCAATACAAGTTATACTTTTGTCAAAGTTCCCAATCCACTTCAAATACCCTGAAATTTACAGCTTAGACTACGATGCATATTTCTTCTAGACAAACATAAAGGCTAGTCTGCCTATGCCCCTTGGTAAATAAAATGTGTGCCTCAGGGTGATGTGGACTGTGAAATCCTCTACATTTCATCCAAAATCTACACAGGGCATCTCCAAGTAACTAACAGCAGTATGGAGGACAGTGGAGGGGAGGAATACGGTTTGGGACACATGAGATGTTAAAGAGGAACGTGATGCGAATTATCGAAATTCAACCTTGTCATTTTACAGATGAGGAAACTAAGACCCAGAAAAGCTTTATGACTTGCCCACATACTCAGTTATCCAGACCACAGCTGCAGATACTCAGTTATGTGGATTATATAAATGCTACAATTCTAACTTTTGAGGTCTCAAGGGTTTTACACTTTCCATAACAAATAGTTAAGAATCCAATTCCTGCACATTTTTTTTCCTTAAAAACATCTTGAGACAGTGATCAGGTGGGCAGCCTATTTATGATTTTAACCCTTCTGTTTCCACTAAATGATAATTTCAGAGAATCTTCAACTCCCTAAAGGCAGGGCTATCTTGCTCCAGGCAAAATCTCCAGCACCTAGCACCTAGGAGGCACTCAGTGAAGACTCCCTCCGCCTTTCACCTATCTCCTCTCCCTACCCATCCAGGCCAACCTGTCAGTAGAGCCAGATAATTTTCCTTCGGAAATCTCTTTATTTCTTGAGACTTGTATCCAACACCTCGGGGCCAAGAAGTCGGCCTGAGGGAATGTGTGGCCATTTCCAGGAGCTAAGGACTGAACAACTGGCTTTTTGAGGGGGTGGCTGGGAAAGAAGCGGGTGGGCACGCAGCATCGCCACGGAGCGCAGTGGCCCAGGTGTGCCAGCGACTTCGGCGGCTCTGCGGCTGCCGCCCCGGGCCGCTGCTCCCCGCCGCCTTCAGATAACCAACTTCTCAAACTTCCCTTTCCGGGGGTGGGGGTTCGTCTCGCTCGTCTCGGACGCGGCCAACACAACGCCTTTCCTGCTCGCACAAAGGGGACCAAACGTGCCCCGCGCCCCTTGCAACTGAACTTTCCTTCTCTTTTTCAAGAAAAACTCACACGTCCCTGCGGCCACGGGAGTCGGGCTGCGTGGGTGCCAACAGGGGAAACTTTCCCCGTTTCCGTCCGAGCGCCGGGTTCTCGAGGCCGACTGTCAAGCACAGCGAAGGGGCGGGGAGCCCAGGGGACCCCCGGCGCCCCGCGGAGCCCGGGCTAGGGGCCACTCACCCGACTTCTGAACGTGCGGTGGGATCGTGCTGGCGATGCGCGTCCACAGGACGATGTGCAGCGGCCACAGGCCCCTGAGCAGCCCCCGACCCATGGCAGACCCCGCTGCTCGTCATAGACCGAGCCCCGAGCGCAGCGGCCGGCTCCTTCCTGGACCCCCGGCTGCGTCTCCGCGCCGCGCCCTCTCCGGACCCCGCGCCCGGCCGGCGGGGCAGATGTGCGGGCCAGATGTGGCGCCCGCTCACCAGCTAAGAGGGGTCCCGGAGGCCGGCGAGGCACGGGGAGGCCCCCGGCGGCCGAGGGGAGCTGCGCAGGAGGCCGGCTCCTGCCCCGAGCGTGTGCGCGCGCGGGGGTGTTGTGGGTCCGTGCACGCGAGTGACTCACTCAACTTCAACGGGGCGCTGCGGGGGAAACAGGAAACTCCTCGCCAACAGCTGGGCAGGACCTCTCTCCGCCCGAGAGCCTTCTCCCTCTCCTCGGCTTCCAGCCCTAGCTCTCTCACAGCTGCCAATCACGTCCCCTGGACCAGCCCCTCCGAGCGCTTTGGCAAACTTTCAGCTGCCCCTCACCGCCCTCCCACACCACTCCGGAGTTCCTCTCTCCAAGTATTTACTCAGGAGTGACTAAGTGCGCGCGTTTCATAAAGTAACCGAACACAGAAAGGGTCTCCACTTCCCACAGCGTACCACTAACATCGCCCCCTCACCCGACCTTCTTTGGATTGTTCCTAGGTGCTTTAGGGTTGCGTTTCCAAAGTACAATTTGAGCCCCAAGAGTGGATACTGAAATCTGGTTAGTGAGTAGTAAAAACATTTTTTCTCAAATAAAATAGTAATGATGAGTACTGCTTCATTAAACTTTTGCATCAGTTATGTCCATATATTAATACACGTATCTATATGCAGACACCGTTAAATTGTAAAATGTTTTTCTTCTTACTGTAAGGTCGAAATCCAGAAGTTTTTCTCAAACTTTAATGTGAATACGGATCCCCTGGGAATCTCGTTCAAATGCAGGTTCAGATTCAGTAGGTCTAGGAGGCAGCCTGAGATGCTGCATTTCTAATGAGCTCCTAGACAGTACATCCCATTTTGTCCTGGGGGTGACTCGGTGGGTAACTGTAAATGAGTAACTATCATGGGGCTATAATGGTGGGAAATGTTATTTTCAGAACGTATGTCGTATAGCAGAAAACGTAAAAATAAAAATGACTTGGGATTCAGCTAAATGCCTGGGTGTGCATTCGACTAAATGCAGGTGAAGATGTGCAAAAGGGCTAACAGTGGGAACAGAATAGTTGAAATGTTCAAATTTCCCTTCTTGCTAGGGCAAACAGGCTTGCTCAAGACAATCTTGGTTTATATCTGTTTTGCAGTTTAAATATTAATAGAACCCCCGCATCTTTTTCACATGTGTCCTGATAGAATAATAAATTATCTGATCAACCTACTTCCAGCTCTCAAAGATCTATATCTATGCCATCTATATTCTGTTTAGCCCTCTGGTAAGGAGATCGTCCAAGCAATTCATATAATGAATTCTTTTACCTGAGAGAAAGATTGTTTGCAGAGGTGGGTGCCAAGTTCACAGGGAATAAAAGCAAACAGCCCTCCCCCAAAACCAACCCCTGAAATCTTCTGTCAGTCTAAGAGTTCATTTACTTGATCCTAAAATTTTAACTCTTTTTCCACCGAGCACCAAAACTGCCTCTGGATGTGTCTTTTGGGAAAATGCCATTTCCCAGCTCTCACGTTTAAGCTGAGGGAAGTGCAGTGAACTCAGTTAGCACGGGACATTGACTTGCCCACCAACAGCCTTGCCAAAGCTGGAGCCACTTTAGCAATGGAGGAAGATTCAGTTCCAAATCTGCCTCTCCGCATTTCCCCCTTGACCACGCCACCCATGCCACTGCCATCCATTGAGCAGGAGTCTCAACCACTCACTCGCTGTCAGGGCCATTCTAGGCCCTTTCACTCAGTTTCTCAAACCAGAGCTGAAGTCAGTTTTCCAAAATGCAGACTTGGTTATACCAATCCTCTGATTAAAATCATTTATTGGTTTCCCACTGCTCTCGAGATAAATAGAAGATAGAAACCAGATCCTTGAACATGGCTTCAAGCCCCCAACTCTCCTGTAACCTTTCATTTGGATTTTCCTCCTTGACTACTGAGAGTCTTCTCTAAATTCCTTGAACGTGCCTCAGTATTCCTCCTGTACATAGCCTATTCTCCTGTGGAATTCCTTTTCTCTGCCCTGCCCTTCCTCTTCACTGGGCCAACTCCTCCTCTTCCTTGATCTAATCACAGCTTTCTTGAAGGGCAAGCCTTCCCCAACCTCTGTGAGTAGATCTTTTATCATAGGTTCTCTTAGTCCTATAAGCCTTTCTTTTTTAGCGCTTACTACAATTGTGATTTAGTAATTATTTTTGCCATTCTTTAATTTCTATCCGTATCCCCCACTGAACTCCAAATTTCTTGAGGGTAGGCATTATCTCTTTCTGTCACTTAATAGTGTATCCGCAATACCTAACACATAGTAAGTGTTTAATAAACATCTGTTGGATGGATGAATGAATGAATGAGGTAATAAAGATTTGGAAGAAAGTTGTACTTAATTGTTTAAGTTATTTCATAATTTTGGAAAAGACATTCTGTCACCTAATAATTTGAGGTATAAACAGACTAGATTTTAGCTGAGGGTGATGTCACTGTTACTTCCTTTTCTTAAGAATGGAGAAGTATGTGTTTCTTTTTTTTCCCCCCTCTAATTTGCCCAAGTTCCTCTGAACAGCATACATGTAGTTTCTTACTCCCCAAAACACACTGAAGGAAATAAATGCCCATTTGACTCAAAAGGCTCTTTTTTTCTATAATTTTCACAAAGACAGATGTTTTACATTGTTAAAGGTTAGGTTTGAGGTACTTGATTCCATTATGAAATGTTTAATTGGTGGTCTTCATCATTGTACATCACAAATGTTGATTGTAATTTGGTTTGCCCTTAACATTTCTGATTTAATCCTCAATCTCCTATGAAATTGAGGAGAGTCTGAATTAGCATTGCCAACTGCAAACTAGTCTTTCAAAAATTACATGTACTCGCCATCAAATTGGTATTGACTGATTAACACTATGGTCCTCAAATGGTGGTGGTGTTCACTAGGGATTCAGGGGTGGGGGATAGACCCACATCGGAGGGATGCAGTGAGCACTGTGGAGGGGAGGGGCATGCTTGAAATGTAGTTAGGGATGGGAATTAGGGGTTTCAACAGGGGGAAGGTAATCCTCTAAAACTGATTTATGCGAATAACTGTACAACTTAGTAAATTTACTAATAATCATTTAATTGTACACTTAAAATGGAGTAAAGGCATGATGTGTAAGTTATACTTCAATAAATAAAAAATTAAAAATAATATAAATATGAATAAAAAATTATTATAATAAAATCATAGAGATGTAAACTCAATACATATTACAATTTGATAATCTTAAAATTTTTCCTATAGTATCGGTGACTCATGCCTGTAATCCCAGCACTTTGGAAGGCCCAGGCGGGAGGAATGATTGTGGTCAGGAGTTCAAGACTAGCCTGGGCAACATAGACAGACCCTCATCTTTACAAACAATAAAAAAAATTAGCTGGGCATGGTAGCACATTCCTGTAGTCCTAGCTACACAGGAGACTGAGGAAGAAAGATCCCTTGATCCCCAGAGTTTGAGATTGCAATGAGCTATGATGATGCCACTGCACTCCAGCCTGGGTGACAAAACAAGTCTCTGTCTCAAAAAAGAAAAAAAATTGTCAATATGCCTTTCCTTTTGGGATTCTCATTGAAAGGGAACTCTGATGTCCCCCATCAAGACATTGTTTTCACACATAGTTGTATATTTGGCTTACTATAGTGTTGTATGTATTCACATAGGCAGTAGATATACATACGCAAAAATTGGGCCATTTCTAAATGGAAACCAAAAATAAAAGCCTGACTCAGGATTTAAAAAACAAGGAAGGTAATTTTTAAGCTCTTACCAAGTTGAAAAAAACAAAAATCAACCTGGACTAAATTCAAATAACTTGACATCTTTATTTTTCCAGTTTTACAAATTGTGCACACACACACACAAACAAATCAAAGTGTGGTTGATTTAAACCCTGCATTTCTCACTTGTGGTGAAGGAAGAACTTCCTACTCCCCTGAACTTTTTGACATGCAGCTGTTGAGGTTACTGGCGTCTAAATAGCAGTTGACAGGGAATTCCTCTTCTTGTAAATCAATCATTCTGCGTTCTGAACTCTTATCTCTTAACCAATTTTCCTTCTATTGTACATCAAACCAATAAGTACTGAGACAACAGTTAATTTGTGAGGGTCACCTACCCTTTTTGAGCCATCTAGGATGCTAGCTCCTCAGGAAACATTTTATGATGTTTCATCTAATATGATCACTTCTTTCCCAGGGATAACTCAGTGAGCATTTAGTTTATTTAACCTATTTTTTTAAATGTTTGTCCTATTCTGGAATGCATTATTGTTATTCATTTATTTTTTCAGAATTCTACCACACCAAATGTAAAGTCCTTGAAAGCACAAAATATTCCCTTTTCAACTTAGAACCTCACTCTGTGCCCTACAGATAATAAGTACTCAGTGTGTGTTTCTTGTCTTCAGTGGAGGGAAAAATGAGAATATCACTTTTCCTAATTCATTCTTTTGTTTGCAGTTCTTCACAGATAGTAATAGAACCTGCAATTATGCCACGCATTTATAGAAAGCATTAACAGTGTCTTTTTGAAAAAAAACATACTTTTTTTTAAATTACAAAAGTAATATATGTTAATTATATGATAGGTAGAAAAAATATGAAATACAGATAAGTGAAAGACAGAAATTAAAACAGATCCTTAACTCTATTACACAAACATAATCCTTGTTGAATTTTGGAGCATGCCCTTGCAGTACTATTCTAATCTTCCTTTTTACAGATGAAGAATTTGAGGATTAGAGAGATTAAGTATTTGGCAAAGGTCACATAGTCAGTAAGAGACAGAGCCAGGTTTGGATTCAGTCCTGTCTAGGTCCAGAGTCTACACTTTAGAATAAGTTGATCAGCTGGTAGATCTTAACCACCTGACCAGTGAAGGAGTTCAGAAAATTCCACCCCAAAGTATGCTGCTTTGGTTTACTGATCACTTGAAGGCCCTTGGAGAGCAGCAAATGCAGGGAGGTGGTTGACAAACATGTGACACAGATGTGGACCCAACCTCCTGCTTGAATCCAAGCCCAACCTCTATCAACTAATCTCAAGCCTACTGCCAGCCAACCCATAGATGTGCAAGCAAGAATAGATGAATTCTGTTTAAATCGTGGAATTCTGGGGTGTTTTGTCATCAGAATTTTGAGGCATAGCTAAGAGATATAAGAGATGTGAAAGATAAAGAATCATGGAAAAATGAGGCTAAGTAAGTACTCAGGTGGATAAGACTATGAAATTTTTATGGGTAAAACTATCATGGGGTTTGTTATGGGGGCTAGAGATGATCAAGGCAGTAGGCCTCTAATTTAGACTTTTTGTGTCATCTACAAATTCACTTATATATACAGTTAAAGAATGTGGCCAACATCATTTCTTGCTTACCTAAAATCTATTCTCTCCCACCTCGTCATTAGGAATCTAATTTTGCTTAGGACTTGGCATGGCTCCATCTTAAGGAAAAGGCCTCTCCTTATCCAAGGGAGGGTATGTGATCCAATTCTGGTAAAAGAGATGCAAGAAAAAATCTTATGGAGGCTGTGGGCACAGTTTTTTTCACCTACTTGATAAGGAAGAAGTGCCAAAGAGAATAACTCTGTCCCTCACCTCTGCCTGTTTCCTACCTTTGAACATGATTGGAGGATAAAACAGTTGGAGATGCTCCAGCCACCTTTCAGCAATGACAGGAAAGCCATAAGTATCATAGAGTAGAACCACTGAGTCAAGACCAGCAACTACCTCAACGTAGGCATTATTTGATTGTGGTAGATGGTCTCTAAAGATGGCTATTATCTTTTTTTTTTTTAATTGTGTTCACATGTTGGTCCTCATATTGAGAGGTGTGATGGAATCTATTTTCTATTTTTCATTTCCTTGAATCTAGGCTAGCTTTGTAACTTGCTTTCATCAACAGAATGTAGCAGAAGTTACATAGTGCCAATTCTGGGCATGGCATCAAAAAGAGACTTCCTTTCTCAGAAACCAGTTACACCAGGAATGGTAACATGTGCCTGTAGTCCCAGCTACTCAGGAAGCTAAAGTGGGAGGATCGCTTGAGCCCAGCAGTTATAGTACAGCCTAGGCTATATGGCGAGACTTCATAAAAAAAGTAATAAAATAAAATAAATAAACCAATTACCAGATAAAAAGTTTAAATACACAGAGACCACCATGCTGTACAGAAGCCCAAGCTAGCCAAGTGAGAGACCATATGGAAAGCGAAATCATGCCCAACCAGCTATCAGCTATTCCAGCCCCCTATATGAGGCAGCAGACCTGTGAGTAAAGAAGCTGTCTTGGAATTTCCAGCCCTAGCAAATGCCAGGGGGAGAAGAACCAGCAAAGCCAGCAAGATGATCCCAGTCCAGATTGTAGAATTGTGAGAAATAATTAACTGATATTGTATAAATTGTTAGTTCTAAGCCAAATTCATTTCTAACTAATACAGAGAAATCCACTGATAAAATTAAAAGAGAAAGATGTTCCAGTCACCATATGGCTGTCAACCTGTGTACCAAATACACAGCCACATCAAGTATGAATTGAGAATTGTATGATTTCTCCAATTATCTTGTGAATTGCCTAAGTGCATATATTTTTATATTTGTGTTTAAAGTGATTATATGTTACAAGCATGTAAATGTACAAAGTTTTGTGATTTTATTACAGTATGTATTCATTTTTTATACACTAATGAGGAATCTCAACACTCAAGAGTGGCCCAGAATAACTTAAGCTCTGAGAGGTCCTGGTTTTCATTTCAGAATGCGGATAATAAAAAGATATAAAAGGAGATTTTGACCAGGAGAGGGAGAGGATCAGAGATAATCAGATAAGATTTTCAAGTCCCTGATAAGAGAATCTGGTAGATGCAGCCAAGGGCCTAAGACTGTGTCAGGAAAACAAGTGTGAAATAACTAAAGGCTGGACCAAAGTCATGATCATGGGAATAGACGGAAGTCAATAGATAAGGAAGATAGTAAGGAGCTCAGTTAGCTGGAATTGGTGTTTGAATTGACTGGGGGAACACAGAGGGATATTCTTGTAGAAGACAGCTCCCAAAGCAACCTACACTTAACATGGTAATTATATTCAACATGTCCAGCACATTTATTACCACGTGCCACACACTGTTCTGTATTTTATATGAATAAATGCCTTTGGTACTCCCAACAATCCTATGAGGTATGTAGTATCATCACTTCCATTTTATAGGTGGGTAATCTGAATCACAGAGAGGTTAAGTGATGGCAGAGCCAGAATTCACTAAGCCAGGTTCTAAGCCACTCTGTCATCTGCTGCCATTCCACTGGCCACCTCTCAGCCTCCCCAAACAGGCTATGATTTCTTGAGGCAGGGACTGTGTCTTTCACACCTTTAGCTCTTTGTACCTGATTCGTATTTATTGCTCAATAAATACCAATGGATAAGAGGATGATTGAGTGAATAAACTCTATAATCTGTAATATTCAAAAACTAGGACTTTGAAGGTTGTGAATTTGGTAAATAAAATCTGCATTGTCCCCAATGTCTGACTACAAAATGAGGCTGGTGATGCTTATCATGGAATTCAAGCGCCAGCAGAAACTTCCTCTAAAAATGCTGAAAAATGCTTCCTAAAAGTAAAAATGGCACAAACAAATAAGGATAAATTTCACTTCCAAAGAGAGAATTTATATCCTTGACAGTTACATTAATCAATTTCACCCTAGTAAAACATTCATATCTAATTCTTAATTTTTTAAAGAAGGAAAACTACAACAAAAGAGTTTTAAATCTTTTTGTCTAACTCAATATTTCATTCCTTGGAAATGTGAAATTGTTACAGAAAAATGTCACATAAAATGATGGCAGCAACCATTTTAAGAGCTACATTTAATATATATGTTCTTCAAATCCATGGTATTACACATCTTAGAGCACACAAAAATGTATGTGTGCTAATTAGATTCAATGAATACTTGAGATTTGCTGGTAAAAATTTTGTACCCTAATCAAGATAAATATTTCAAGAATGTGGTAGTTTTTGGAAAGTTCTTATCAAAAGGTTGCAACCCTTGGCAGCTTCTGCCATTGCTTCTGTCATCTGTATCTTCTATCAACTCCAGAAGGTTTGTTAATTGGCATACTGGAGATCAGAAGTAAATTTTCCCTAGTGAAATGATTGGTGCTCAAAATATGTAGATTGACTTAAAGGATTGTACAGGCACTCTTGCTGTGGAGTGAACAGGGCATAAGATCTTATGACCTTTCAAGTGGACTTGAGTACCCAGTCCTATTGTTAGGGTGGACTGTACGGGCCACCAATTATTAGGTGCTCATGGGATGGGTCAAGAAAGATTTCTCATGCAGAGATTAAGATATAAAAGTAAAAAAGTTTATTTTACCCTTTAGAAGGACAGAGAGAGAGAGAGGAAAGGGAGGTTAGAAAGAGCAGGGAGATGGCAGCATGGCATCCCAAAGAAAGAGAAGGAAAGATGCCAGCAGCAAGACCAAGTGGTTTTGCTGTTTTTATGGGGACAAAGAGAAAAATAGTATTTGTGGAGTAATTAGCAGGCATCTGTGAGACATCAGGCTGTCTGGTCTTTCTTGTTTCTTCTGTTTCTGGAGACTTGGTTATCTCTGAGATACAGTCAGGCTTACTGCAGGGGAAATGATTTTGCCCCTGAGATACAGTTTTGGGCAGGAGTTTACCCCTTTGCTGTCCATTGGGGAGCTTCTCAGGAACTCCTTGAAGCTACAGAAACAGATTCTAAAAGCTGTGAGCTGGTTAATGTAAAGAGAAAGATTTACATTTCCTTTGGCTCTTTTCAGATGTTTGGGAAAACTGAGTCCCTGCAGGGTACCTGCTAGCTTGGGAGAGAAACAGCAGAGAAAGCTCATAGGATTGATCTTTAGCTGTTATTAGAAAATTGTGAGATTAGATATTTTCTTGTTATTTTAGCAAGGTTGTCCTTACATCTATGTTCAGCCATTTTTGGAAAATTATGACACCTGATTTCAGTTTGACTGTATGCTGTTGCCAGAAAATTTTCACATTTTCCTGGAATGATGATTTCCTACAAAACACTGTCAGAGCATGTGAAAGGACCAAGAGCAAAGTCTTCACTTGGTTTACACAAGAGGTCAATGCTGGTTAGCTAATAAACATTTGTGCATGTGGCAGAATTCAATCTGAGACGTACTTTCATGGTTAAACATTACCTGGTAGCAAGGATGTGGGGAGACCTTGAATTCTAGCCCATTTCGAACTTCTCCTGTCTTCTCCATTAATCAAATATTTGTCAATGACAAATGGACTTGGTCATTTCACAGCAGTTCTCTAAATGTAGAAACTTTAGATTAACTGCTAAGAAAGATTGCAAAGAATATTAGGTAACAAAACACTTAGGCTTTAGCATATCGAGGGGAAGCATGCACAGTGTGATGTGTGCTCTTGCATAATCATTTGCGCAAGTCTCAAGAGGTTCTTAATGATTAACCGGTGGAATCAGTGGAAAAGCATGTGCCACTTGGGCCTTCAGGCATTTCAAAGGATTGCCTCCTTCCTGAAGTTGACAATAGACTCATTGGTTATTGTTTAGAATTGCCATGGTAAATGCTTATCTCCAAGTCATAATAAAATTAAACCATCTGCTCCTCACTTAGTCATTCCTCACCTAAAAGCTAGCAGAATGCTACCAGTTCTTTAGGCTCCAGAGGAAGTAGTTCAGAGGGACTGCCCTTGAAATTTGTCATTATTTTTTCTCCACACATAAAACAAACTCCTGAAAGAAAATTAAAACACTGAACTAGTTTTACAACACAATGTTTTATTTCAGTGATTTTATAGACACCTTTTATTATGATCTACATTTTTCCATCACAGCCATCTGCTCCAATGAAACGTATTTGCTTTTTTTTAATTGGGAATACCCATGTTCCCTAGGACATTTTTTCTCTAAGTAGAGAAAACTAGATCACAGTTATACCGTAGAATTTTTATAGGCATTCATATCAAGTTCTTTACATAAATTTTTTACAAAAAGTAACAATTCTGTACATAAAATCCTACTCTAACTGTATAATCTCTAGCTAGACCTAAAAAATAATATTGGTTTAATGTTGTCCAATTCACAAAGAGTCTCCACGTTATAATCTTATTCACTACACACGAAAACCACATGACGTAAGAAATTATTAATGTAAAGATTATTATTGTTATTATAGCCATTTTACAGACGAAGACGTTGATATTCTAAGATATTAGTGACTTGTCCAAGGCTACACAGCCAGTAAAAGTCAAAATACAAATTGGTTACCTGTTTTTTCCTCTAACCCTCACAGCCTTCTTAACCTGTCTTTTCTGTTGGCTTACATTTCTCTAACTGTAAGTGAGGCTTTCACTTCTGTTCCCAGCTTCGGATACACTGGTATGCTTAAGTTCATTCCCAAAGTACAAGCAATGTTGTTTGCTTCTTATCTAGAAGAGGCGCAGGAGTGCTCTGGAGCCAGAGTGCTTGGAGGGCATTGCTACAGCACATCTAGCATAGTGAGCATCAATCAGCAGATGGCATCTATACACACAGAATAGCCCAGTAAAGCTGCCTGCATAGGACAGTCATCCCTGGGGGCAGCATGGGTGGGAGTATGGGAGGACAGGGGAATCCTGGGGGTGAGTGCCTTCTGTTGGCATTCCCATGATGCCATTGTGATTGTCCTCTCCTCCCCGTACATGGTCTCAGAGCTTCTTGATCCTGAGATCCACTTTTAAACCTGAGATCCACTTTTGAACCAGTAAATAACCTTTCAGAATATGATTCTCTGCTGCATCCTCATAAATGTGGCTTCTCTCCTCCCTACATACAGGCCTACAGCATGCTTTTTTTCCAAAACAGGAGATCCTAACCTAGAATTCATGAGATTAATCCAAATAATAAGCAAAATTTTGTACATATTTACATAAAAATATTTTTCAAAAGAGAGGATCCTTGCTTTTATCAGATTCTCAAAGGGGTTTGTGGTCAAAAAAAGAAGTTTACTAATAATATTTATAGTGAGTGATAGATCTAGGAATAAAATTCCAGCCATCTCATTCTAGGGTACTTATTCTTAATCCATTTGATTATTCTCCCCCCTTCTAACTGGGTGACCATAAGCAATTTATTCAACATTTCTGAGTCCAATTTTTTTTTTTTTATAATCATGCCAGACTTTTGTTTTCAGAAAGATGGCATAAGCACACTTTTCCTTATTCCTTCTGTTAAGTACAACTAAAACCCACAGACATTATGTATAAGACAAACATAAGAAGATGATAAAAAGTAGAGAGATAATGGCAGGCCAGCTTGGGACCACTGGACCTAAAGAAATCACACAGCAGTGATTTCCCTGGGCTTTCTTCTTGCTTCATATAGCCCAGACATAAAGCTAAAGAAGCCAGCAACCTATAAACACCAACTGGTACGATGAAATAAAATAAAATAAAATCTCCCAATGGAAGCCTCTTTTCTCTAGCCAAAAGATTAGGAAAGAGACAACATAAGAAGCCAGTAAAATTTTAGACAATAACCTCTTCAACAAAATACCACATAAATACTGTAGTTCCACTCCTATCCAGGCCAGCCAAGAATGAATGGGAGCCTGTATTTCTACCTCATAAGGTTGTAATGAGGAACCCTAACACCTCCACTAGGGTAGTGTCAGAGAAAGCCAAGTAAGGAGGCAGGATTTTCATTCTTTCTGGCCAGTAATGAGATCCCCACCCTGTCCCACCCCCGCCTCCATGGTGTCAGTGGAGACCACACAGACAACTTGGATTTCAATCCCCATCCAGCAGTAACAAGGTGTCCCTATCACTCCTCACTGTGGTGGTATCAGAGGAGACCTAGTAGAAATTCAGGACTTTCACTATTGGCCAGGAGTAATGAGGCCACCTTTACCACCCTATCAGTGGTGACCACTTGGGGAGCTGGGACTCCAGCCTGCACCCAGCAATAATGAGGAGTTTCTCCCCACTCCCATCACTCCAGTGTCATTAGAACTCAACCTGGGCTTCTACCTCCATATGGCGGTGGCAACATGGTGCCTCCCACCCCACTGGAGCAGTGTCAAAAAAATTAAACCAGAAGTTTTTCATAAGATGTTGAGTGTTATAATATAATACAAAAATGTCCAATCCTCCATAAAATATGGCTCATTATTACCATGAACCAGGAACATTTCAAACTGAATGAAAAATGATAATAAATGACACCACCAAGATAACAGAAAAGTAGTGTTATCTGCCAAATATTTTAAAGCAGCCATGATAAAAATGCTTCAACAACAATTAGGAATATGCCAGAAACAAAAAAATGAAAAGCCTCAGAAAAGAAATAGAAACTATAAAAAAGAAACAAATACATATTTA
This sequence comes from Lepilemur ruficaudatus, assembly GCA_963574885.1. Taxonomy (NCBI): domain Eukaryota; kingdom Metazoa; phylum Chordata; class Mammalia; order Primates; family Lepilemuridae; genus Lepilemur; species Lepilemur ruficaudatus. Next base: position 46,000 of record CAUYRT010082901.1, read on the forward strand.
GAATTAAAAAATATAATAACTGAAATAAAAACTTCAGTAGATGAAATCAACAACAGATTGGAGAGGACAGAGGAAAGAATTGATGAACTAGAAGACAGAACAATAGAAAGAAATAGGCGGGAAAAAAACCTCAGAGACTTTAGTTACCTCTGAGACTATAAAAATATATCTAGCATGGACGTCATTAGAATCCCGGGAGAAGAGAGAGCATGCAGAAGTGAAAAAATACTAGAGGAAATAATGGCTGAAAGCTCCCCAAATTTGGCAAAAGACATAAACTTATAGATTCAAAAAGCTGAACAAAACCTGAAGAAAATAAAGCCAAAGAAGTCAATGCCAAGACATGTCATACTTAAAATTTTGAAAATTTAAGACGAAGATAAAATGTTGAAACAGCCAGAGAAAAACAACACCTTTCCTATAGAAAGAAAAACTTAGAATGATAGTAGATTTCTCTTCCAAAACTATGGCAATCAGAAGGAAGTGGCATGATATTTCAGGCACCGAAAGAAAACTGTAAATCCATAATCCTTTTTTCAATAAAAATATCCTTTCAGGAAAAAAGAAATCAAGACATTCTCATATGAAAGACAATTAAGAGAATATGTTGCCTGCAAACTTACCCTAGGAGATGTTCTTTAAACAAAAAAGGCATCATTTTGATAGAACAACCATACAAAACCAAATACATTTTCCTTATTCTTTTTCATTTTCCTAATCATGTTTTATTGTATAACACTATCTGATGTGGCTATAAATGCATGTAGAGGAAATATTTAACATATTATAAATTGAGGAAGGTAAAAAAATGAAAAGACAGGTGACATTTCTATATGTAATTCAAACTGATAAAATAGTGACATCAGTAGACTATAACAAGTTACGTATAATATATAGCATGAAAAACCACTAATAACGGTATACCAAGAATTGCACTTAAAACACTATAGACCAATCAAAAGAGAATTTTAAAAAATTTGTGTGTAAGGAAGGAAAATGTAAACAGGGGAATGAAAAAACAGAGAAATAAGTAGGAAAACCAAAGTAGACTTACGCACTAACATATCAATAAATACACTGAATATAAATGGTCTAAATACCTCAATTAGAAGACAGATTGGAAGAATGTGTTAAAAAACATGACCGAACTGTATACTGTCTACAAAAAAATTTACTTCAAATGATATAAGCAGATGAAAATTAAAATGCTAGAAAAATATATATTATGCAAATATTAATCTAAGATAAGCAGGAGTGGCTGTATTAAAATCTGATAAATAGACTTCAGAATAAAGAAAATTGCCAGAAGAGGAAAGGAACATCATTATACAATGATACAGTGGCAATACACCAAAAAGACATAGCAATTCTAAGTCTATATACACCAAATAGCAGATCTGCAAAATACATGAAGCAAAATGGACATCACTGAAAGGAGAAATAGACAACTCAGTGATTATAGTCGGAGATTTTAACATACTTCTCTCACTAATTGATAGAACAACTAGACAAGAGTCAGCAAGGATAGAGAAGAATGCCATTACCCAACAGAATCTAATAGACATTTATATAACACTCCACCCAACCACAGAAAAATATAGATTCTTTTGACGTGCTCACAGAACATATTTCAGATAGACTATATCATGAGCCATGAAACAAACCTCAACAAATTTAAAAGATTTAAAATCATAGGGAACATGTTTTGAGACTAATAGAATCAAACTAGAAATCAATAACAGAAAGATAACAGAAAAATCTCCAAGCACTTAGAAACTAAATGACATACCTCTAAATTATTTTGAATACAAGAGAATTCTCATGGGAAATCAAGCAATACAATGAACTGAATGAAAATGAAAATACGTGGTAAAATTGTGAGATATAGCTAAACAATGCTGAGAGGGAAATTTAGTGTATTGAATA
>CAUYRT010082905.1:0-16255 GCA_963574885.1 Lepilemur ruficaudatus
TATACTTTTAATAAAAACTAAAAATACCTAACATCTATTGAATGCTTACCATGTGCTAAACACTGTTGTTAGGTTCTCAGCACTTTACACGTATTTAATCCTCACAATCCCTAAGGTGGCTACTGTTCTTACCACTATTTCACAGATGAGAAAACTGAGTCACAAAGAATTCTAACAACTTGTTGAAGGTCCCACAGCTAATTAATATCAACACAAATGATGTCATTCAACAGTACAGAATTAAAATGCCCAATTAATGTCATAGACAGTAAGGTCTCTTCCACTTTAATTTGTTCTCTCATCCCTTGCTCATCACTTTAATACACTATTAAATATTCAGCTATTCTAGGAGAAAATATTTGCAATCACATATCTGACAAAGGATTAATATCTAGAATACCTAAAGAACTTGGTAAAACTCAATGACGAAAAAAACAATTCAAAATGGGCAAAGGATAGACTCTGAATAGACTTTTTTCTCCAAAGAAGATATATAAATGGCTAATGAGGACATGAAAAGATGCTCAACATCATTAATAATTAGGGAAATGCAAATCAAAACCACAATGAGATACCACTTTACACCAATTAGGATTGCTATTATCAAAAAACAGAATATAAGTGTTGACATAGATCTGGATAAATTAGAACCCTTATGCATTGCTGCTGAGAATGTAAAATAATACAGTCACTGTGGAAAGCAGTATGGCAGCTCCTCAAAAAAGTCAAGATGGAATTATTATTTGAACAAACAATCCCACTTCTGGGTATATACACAAAAGAACTGAAAAGTAGGGACTCACGCAGACATTGGCATGCCAATGTTGACTGCAGCATTATTCACAATAGCCAAAAGATGGAGACAACCAAATGTCCATCAATGAATGAACTGATATGCAAAATGTGGTATATACATACAATAGAATTATTCAGCCTTCAAAAGGAATGAAATCTTGATATATACCACAACATGGTGAACCTTGAGGACATTATGCTAAATTAAACAATCCAGACACAAAAGAACAAATACTATATGATTCCACTTATATGAGGTACCCAGAGTACTCAAATACATAGAGACAGAAAGCAGAACAGTGGTTAACAGGGGATAGAAGAGGGGAAAATGGGGAGTCACTGTTTAATGGGTACAGAGTTTCAGTGTGGGATAACGAAAAAGTTCTGGAGATGGACAGTGGTAACAGTTCCACAACAATGTGAATGTATTTAATGCCTCTGAACTGAACACTTAAAAATGGTTATAATGGTAAATCTTACGCATATTTTATCACAATAAAAAAGAATAAAAAAAATGCTACTCATTTTAAAATAGAGATTCAAGAATTACGGGATCAAATTTCCATCCTTAAGGAGATTCAACTTTTCCCAAATCAAAGACATGAATAGGAATCCTAGAATTCCAAGAAAATTATTACAAAGCTCCTACTTTCCAGCCTATCACATAATGAACAGGAAACATGGATTGGCCTCTCTTCTTTTTGTGAGCCTTCTTGGCCCTTCATGGGAGACCTAGAAAATAATATCAAGAATCTGTAATATTTGGCAATAGGTAAAAATCTTAAGAACTGTTTTTTTCTATAAAGACAATATCACAGAAAATGTTTCCTTCCAAACAAAGAAAACAAAAATGGCAACTAATAGTTATTGTCCAAGTGATGTTTTTGAAGGTGTTCCAGTCAAAGAACAAGGTGTTTGACCACATTAAACAATGGGTTTTTAATGCCTTCCCTGCTAAAATTCATTTTTTATAGCTAGGAGTAACATGCAATTGCCAGCAAAGCTGCAATAGGAAAATCAAATATTCTGCCTATTTACATATGGTTCCCTGAAGCCATTCCTGATTAAAAATTGTGCCATTTCAATCTTCCTACTGGAGATATCTATTAACTAGAACTGCATGTGAAAGCCAATGAATTTAGTATATAATTACATGTATCCTATACAAATTACTTCTCAATGACCTTTACTCATGAAAATAAACCAAAAGAGGGATGATTGGCTCATTATAAATCTACCAAGAAAATTTCCCTGGGAAAAGGTATTGAGAGCAAAATCCTGAAAGATCTTAAGCTTCAACTGAATTTAATTTCAGCAGGAAACAATCACTTTGGTATCTGAATTCCCAATGCATTTTATGTGAACCTCTCCAGTGGCAAGTAATACTCTCCAACTTATATCCCTGCTCTTGTCACTAAGTAACTATGTGACCTTGGACAAGCCACTTTCCTTCTCAATGTCTTCATCTGTAAAATGAGAGGCTATAACTAAGTGATTTCAATAGTCTCTTCCAGATCTCATATTTCATCATTTCATAATTATAATCGCAAGCACACAACTTACCTCACCTCTTCTCTCAAAGCAAGGAAGGCATTTGATTTACCTTTGCAGTTCCCATACTGTCTAGAACAGCTAACTGAACTTCCCTTAGCAATCGTTCAATAAACACGTTCAAGGACACACAAAACAATACAGTTCTCTGTAGTGTCCACTCTCTGTGACCCCCTTAAGCTCTTCCCAACTCCAACCATGATTTCAAACAGCTCTCTTCAATTCTGCTTTTACCATAGTGTTGGCAAGATTATAAGGAGGCCAGAGAACCAAACATGTATCACTTGTCACTTGGAAGAAATTACCAGGAAGAAATGCACCCACCAGGGAGTTTCAAGGAACATGCTTTGTACACCATCTGACACAAAACCACACACACAGTCAGAGACCTAGAGAAAGGTTCTGTTTCATAGAATAAGCTGATCTAACGCATTCTAATTATCTGAGCGTATGTGCTAGAAAGCTACAGCAGATGTGGGCAAGAAGTGAAGTTGGAGGGAGAAAGGAAGGTGTCAGGATCTGCAAGAAAAAGCAAGTAGGACATTCCTTGAACCTTTCCAGAAGGCAGACATTTTAAAAACCCAAATCCCCAAGGCAGCTACACTGCTGGGATAGAAATACCTGCTCATCACACATACAGCCTTAGGCATTAAGACTCTGAAGCCAGAATGTCTGCACTCAAATTCTAGCTCTCCTGATTAGTCACAGCATTACCATGAATAAGTTAATCATCCTTCCATACCTCAGTTTCCTCATCTGTAAAATGAGGATAACATTAGTACTTCATTACTACTTCATTCATTGGGTTGTTACGAAGAAGATAAAGTGAATTAATACAGGTAAAATGCTTATTACACTGCCTAGCACATAGTAGGAGCTCCATAAATGAAAACTCCCAGTATTGCTATTATTATGATTAATAGATACAGTTCTGGGAATCTCAGGGATTAAGAGAACAAAAGAATTACGCACATTGCTCTAAAAAATTCAAATTCTGCAGTTCCCTCTTCCAGGGAATAATTGCAAATATAAACATTATTATATTTGTATACTTTATCAGTCTTAACTGCTCCTGACCAAAGAAACTATTCATTAGAAATTTAAATCCCTTTCTGAAAGATATTCTAGGTTTCAAAAGCTACTTGATCACCCACGCAAAGGGAGTACAATAGCACTATTAAACTGTAGGGCTGAGAGTAAGCAGGAGCACAAAGACATCTTTGTAGCAGTTTGTGCTATCACATACCACTGCTTCAGTTTGGGAGAGTTGTCTCCTTAAGAAAGAAACTAACAAACTCCATTGTTCGTGCACATCAGAGTTCTTGGATGTGATAGTTCTTAAATCCCCAGCAAGTCCTTATTAAAGATCAGAGGATCTTGATTCTTTCCACTAGGACAACATCGAATCCCTTCAAATGATTTTCTTAAGTCAGCATCATTATTTGAGATGGCAGAGAAACTGGTAAAATTTCCAACTGCTAAACTAGTTCCTTGTTTTGGACTGAAGATACAAGGCAAAGTAAGAAGAGATATTAGTTATCCTGAGGAAATTTTTGAGACTGGGAAACTGTAAGAAATTTAAAGAGTAACATGAGATTTTTTTTTCTTAAATCCCTGTTCCAAAACAGTCGTTTTAGTAAACAAAAAACAAGTAACAACAAGAAAATCCAACTAAACAACTAGAGTTGTCGGAAAGAACAACAACACATAAAAAGTTACAGTCATTCCCTGATGGGATATCTAGAACTCTAGTTTTCAAAACATCTTTCAATAGAACAGATAGGAGAGCTGATACTATGTCTTGTATTCCTTTGTCAAGTAATCAGACACAAAAGAAAGTCAGCAAGAGGCTGGGCATGGTGGCTCATGCCTGTAATCCCAGCACTTCGGGAGGCGGAAGCAGGAGGATCACTTGAGGCCAGGAGTTCAAAACCAGCCTGAGCAAAAGCAAGTCCTGGACTCCACAAAAAATAGAAAAATTAGCTGGGGGTGGTGACACATGCCTGTAGTCCCAGGTACTCAAGAGGCTGAGGCAGGAGGGTCACTTGAAGACCACGTGTTTAGGGTTGCAATGTGCTATTATGATGTCCCTGCAGTCTAGCCAGGGCAATAGAGCGAGGCTCTATCTCAGAAAAAAAAGTCAGCAATGGTCATGCTATCCTAGATATTTGCAACTATCTTTTTTGTAATCCTGTGAAACAATGGGGACCCTAAACACACAGAAACTGAGTAACAGAAGAAATAGGAAAATTTGGATAGGCCACTAAAAGGTAGCCTATGGTCTCTGTTCCAAGGAGACCAGATTTCAGAAAATGCAAGAAAACTTTATCACAACAACCCTATCAGGTCTATAACTGTAGAAATTAGGGATGGATGTATGAGTTGAAAAGAAAAAGAAGAGAAGAGAAGGGAAAGGAAAGGAAAAGAAAACTGCAGAACTGGGTAGGAGGCTAGAGAGTTTCCTGAAAATAGAGGACTGTTTGCTTGCAAAACCCATCTCAACTGCTTCTGGCAAGGAAGAACAGTAGCAAAAACTATATGAAGCCAAGAACAAGTCCATATTTGACAAATCACACCCATCAAGATAGTGATGTCAACCATAATAAAATATTTTGGCAAGACTGGAAATGTGCACCTGTGGGAACCTGGAAAGATTTGACAGATTTTTGTTTTCCCGGCCCTTTATCAGCAAGTTAATTATAGCAACTGCACAATCTACTCTGAGCTTTAGCGAAAGACAGTTGGCTGTATGAAATCAAGATGCTGCCCTCCTGGGCATGGGAAAGACAAAATGACAGTAGTGCTTACACACGAAAATATTCTGAGTATAGTATAACAATGAGCCAGATAGCATAGCTAAATGAGAAAGAGGTATATTCTGCAGACATAAGAATGAAACAAGCCTAAAAAGGACATATGACACACACATACACACACACACACATACTCATGCACATGCATGCACACAAACATGCACATGTATATGCACGTATATCTCCAGAGCCTAGACAACTCTGCTCATAGTACACCCAGGGCTGCTTTTTCCCAAAGCAGACTGTACCTTCACAGCTATAACTGTACACTGCCACCGCTGACCTTTCCACCAGATTTTCATCGTGATGCCAGCTAACTGCCATTTTCCCCATGCCAAAATAAGGCTCCTCTTTCAGGTATGGCATTTTCTGAGGATCCATGAAATTCAGCAAAGTTACATTGTATGCTGCTCTGCTCTTAATGTCCACTTCATCTTGTCCGTCGTGGGATGACCCCATGCCGAACCTGGGGAAATCTGCAGGCATACACACTGGCACGGCGTCCTCGTTAGCCTTCTCTTTGGAAGCGAGTTCTTCCAAAGCCTGGATGGTTTCTATCTGCAGGTAGTCATTGAGCTTGAGGAAGGTCTGACAAGCAGCAGCTATTTCAGCCTCGCTGTATTTTATATTAGAACCTTTCACTGGCCAGGGTACCGTAAAGAGTCTGGTGTTAAGGTACTTGTAGGTGTAGCCTGGGTTACCAATGAGGATGCGAGACACCGGAGTGAGCAAATCTTTGCCTTGGATCCTAACCAGGTCCCGAAATAAGCAGCCATGCTTGTGCAGCATGAGAAAGGCTTCTTGAACCTCTTTATGGAGATCCTCAGATACACTGCCAGCTTCTCGGAGAATTAGTTTAGGGTATTTCAGCTGCCACTAAAACAAAACCAAAGCAAAAATACACATTATGGATAGTTATAATTTTATTCTTTCCAAACGTGTGTTTCTTTGTAAGCACTGGGGGTGGGGCAAGGAAATATCAGGTGACACATCTAAACAGGATTCATATCTTCCTAGATTAAAATAGAAAACTAAATAAAACAAATGTCATCCAACTCTCCAGTCAAGATTATCAAGTTCAAGCTCAAACTATTAGCAATCTTTAATATAAACAAAAAATAATAACAATTTGGGCTTTGATCTCCAAGGCTTTACTCTGTGACCACTTTTTCTTACCCTCAGTCTCTCTTCCAGCCTTCGGCCCTCCAGAAAACACAATTTCATTAATTAATTGCTTACCACCTATTTATTTCTCACAACACTGTTAATACTAACAACACAGCACTATTATCTCTAGTTTATAGATGAGACTACTGAAGCACAGAGACATTTTAACAACTTGCCCAAAGTCACATAGCTGGTAAATATCAAAGCTGGAATCTGAAGCCACTGGGCTCCAGAGTCTAGATGGCTCCAGAGCGTGAGTTCTTAACCACTGGATTGCACTGCCTTTCAATAAATGACAAACTAGTTCCTGCTTCAGTACTTTCACTGAAAGAACACTGAATTATCTTTGGGGGTTAGATATTAAGTTCCATGAACACAAGAGCCATGACAATTTTGTTTACAACTATAATACCAGTGCCCAGAATGTACTCAGTGCAGGGTAAATGGATGGATGCATAGATGGATGAATGAGGTATTCCACTGCAATTGTAAAAAGTTGTAATAATTCTACTGGTGTCATTGGACAAGAGTAATATAAGACAATTCCCTCCCCTAATACACAAATGCATAGATTTATTGATGCAGTTTAGGGCTGCATTAGCTTTGCAGCCACTACTTCAGGCTCCTTAGGACTTGACATATGAATTGGTATCAAGCCAATTTCCTGATTCTGTATAATGCAACTGATATTTTTTTTAACCAAAGCATAGGATTTTACGTTCACCCCCATACAGTTTAATCTGATCTGCTCCCTCCTAGCTTTAGGCTGAGTCGTGAGGGAAGGAGTCAGACATAATCAACACATTAACGTGTCCTTCTAGTATTGTGCTGCCCATCATTTTTGAGATACCTTCCTTCTAAATCTTCCTTCAATAATTACTGTTTATGTGATAAGCAGGGCCAGATCACTTACACTTCCGTACATTTTTTTTTTTCATTCAACATATGTTTCTTAAGCACCTACCAAACACCAGTCAAAGGTGTTGGGTCCCTGAGGTCCCCAGAGGTCCCTGTCCTCACAGAGCAGAGCCTTCTACCAAATCAAGTAATTAAACAGGAAAGCAATCCCAAATTGTGTTAAGTACTACGACAGAAACAAACCAACAGGAAATCTGTCATTAGGATTCTCTAAGGAGATGGCCTTTAAGGTGAGACTTTCAGGAAAAGAAGACACCAGATGTCTGATGAACTAGGAAATAGCTTCCTAGAAAGACAGACCATAAAGGCAAAGGCACTGAGAAAAAAGACCAGCCTATTCTAGGGATTAAAAAAGGCCAGTTTTACTAGAACACAAGAGCCAAAGACAGAGTGACATGCAATAAGGATGAAGAAGAAGGCAGAGACAGGATCATACAGAGCCTTGGAGGTCACAGTGCGGAATCTGGAATAGACTGTAAGTGCTCTGGATGATTTCAAGGGGAGAAAAATAACATGATTTACATTTTATAAAGATCAATTTTTATTATAATATCAGACAGGAATTGGAAAAGGACAAATGTGAATGTGGAAAATCCCATTACGTGCTATTACAACCACCTAGAAGAAAAGTGATGGTGTGGATTAAGGTAGAAACAGAGACAAAAGGACAGGATAAAGTACATATTTTAAAGTAGAACAAGGATGAGCTAACAGATTAGATGTAAGGAATGAAGAAAGGATAGATATAAAGGATGACTTCCATCCAGATTTCTGGATTTAATACTCAAATAACCAATTTCCTATTTTTTGAAATAAGGAAAACTAGAACAAAATAGGAATAGTAAGGAGAAGAACAGGGGAAAAATGATGAGTTCCATTCTGAAGCTGTATTCACTAAGATACCTATGAAATCTCCAGGTGAAAATAACATAGGGGGAACTGGATACACAATCTGGAGCTCAGAAGTGGGGCAGAGGAACTCAGTGTGGCAGTTGTCAGCACTCAGCTGCCACTGAGAGGTCAAGTGAGATGAGGACAGAGAGTTGACAGCATGGAAATCACTGGCGACAATGACAAGAGCGATTTCAGCAAAGTGTGGTGGGGATGGAAGCCACATTAGAGTAGGCTGAACATGGAAAGAAAGAGGAGGAAGTGGAGATGGCATGTCTCCGAATGGTTTTGCTATGAAGGAGAACAGAAAAACGGGGCTGATAATGAAGGGGAATGCTACATCAAGGGGCATCTTTAATGATGGAAGATACTAGAGCACAGTAGACTTTGTCAGTAAACTCATGAGAATGACACAAAAGGAAGAAGCTGATGATGCAGAAGAGAGGGCGAATAACCAAAGGGGCTAAGATCTTGAGTGTCTAGAGCAGTAGTCTCCCAAGTGAGGTATGCAGGCATTTATAAAGCAACCCATTAGAGTTAGAGGGGTGCAGAGAATAGCAGAACTGTTTAATCTTTAATCTAAAAAAAAAGAAATCAAGATTAATAAAAATATGCATGCATATATGTATGCCATATATACCTATACACACAAACAATATGTTTAATATGAGTACTATTGTTAGACACAAGTACACAAACTGTACTTGTATACACACAAGTATACAAGTGTACACAAGTATACAAGTACACAAGTGTACACAAGTATACAAGTGTGTATACAGTACAGGTATACACACACATACAATATGTTTAATATGAGTACTATTATTAGACACAAGTACACAAACAGTACTTGTATACACACAAGTATACAATACTTGTATACACACAAGTACTGTTTGTGTACTTGTGTCTATTTTGTAAATAACTACCAGTGGTGGGGTAGAGTCACTTCATATCTGTTCATAAGAGCCAACTTGACATCTCTTCCCAACTGCACATTTGGTTAACACTATGTTGGTAACTTGAAATTGGCCATGGTGATAGTATTTACACTACAGAAAACAAGAAACACTAAAAATCACTGGGCACGGTGGTTTGCACCTGTAACCCCAGCTACTCAGGGGGCTGAGGAGGAGAATCACTTGAGGCCAGGAATTCGAGGATGCAGTGAGATATGATCACACAACCTCACTCCAGCCTGAGTGACGGAGCAAGACCCTGACTAAAAAACAAAAACAAACAAAGAAACACTAAAAATCAAGGCCTGACAGGAATATGATCAAAAACACTTGGAAAAGAGAAAAGATATCTCCTATGCTGGAATATCCTTGAAGGAGGAAGAAGAAATAAATTCAGATAGGATGGCAAATTTGACAACAGGCAGATAAGTAAGTTTCAGAGGTTTTTCTGGGGGTGGGGATGGGGGTTGGGTGGTTGCAGAACACTTAAATTTTCTCAGGGAAGTATAAAGTGAATCACTAGCTAAGAATGTGTGCTAATCATTCAAGTCATTTGCCAAATAGTTCTGGGTTCCTCCCCCATCACCCAGCTTTTGGGCCCAGTGTAGAATTATACTTCCTAGCCCCTCATGATGGATGAAACATGTGATTACTTCTTGCCAGTGAGAAATGGTGGCTGTCACTTTCAGCCTGGAACAATTCACTGCCAGTGCAAGACCCTGCAGAATACTCTTTTTTCCTTGTGCCACAGTAACCAGCTGGTGGCTGCTTGGATCTGTGAGTTGCTTTAATGGGCAGTGACTCTACGCCAACCCACAACTAATACATAAAATGAACAAGAAATATTGATGTGTGAAGCCACTGAGATTTGAGGGTTGTTTGTTACTGCAGCACAATCTAGCCTATTCTGGCTGCTCCAGAGTGAAACAGAAGATATGTAGAAAATAATAATGCACACACACGCACGAACACATACACACACACACACACACACACACACACACACACACACACTAGGGCTCAAGACCATAAAAGAGATATATTTAACACAGTGATGTTATGACCCTAAGAACCTGGGAAAGCCACATAACCATATAAACATCACATATAAATACCTGACATTAAAAACAGCATTATAAAAAAGAGAATAATAATAACAACAGGGAAAAGTACTCAAAATTTTTGCACTGATCTCGCATGTCCCTTTCCCCTCTGACCACATCTGCCTCTGTTCCCGCAGAACTTATGGGCCCAGCATTTCAGCACTTCCCTCGAAGACAGGCTCTTCCCCCAACTCTACACCTGGATGGCCCTTCTCACCCTCCAGGTCACTTTCTCACAGTGTCACTTTCTCAAAGACACCCCTGACTCTCCACCCTCGAACAGGTATCCTCCATTGTCATATGTCACAAATTTTACTGCTCTTTCATAGCATTTATCGACCTGTAACTATGTATTTATTTGAACTATTATTTGTTTAATAATCTGTACTACAAGACAGCAAGGTCCTAGAAGGAGATGCTAGCAATTTTACTCCTTGTTATATCCCCAGCATTTGGCTTGATATAAATGCTCAAGACTCCTTTCTAAGAATAAAAGAATAAACCCTTTAAGAGTGAAAAAAGCCAATTGGTGGATGTCTCGGCTGGGGGTGGGGAAGAGAGCTAAATGCAAAGAGGCATGAAGGATCATTAGGATATTAGAAATATCCTAAAATGACTGTGATGACAGCTACACAACTCTCAAAAGTTATCAAAAATTGCTGAATTGTATAATTTCATTTTATTTTATTTTTTTAGTAACAAGGTCTCACTCAGCCAACCAGGCTGGAGTGCAGAGTCACAACCATAACTCACAGCAACCTCAAACTCCTTGACTCAAGGGATCCTTCTGCCTCAGCATCCCAAGTAGCTGGGATTATAGATATGAGCCACCACAAATTGTATAAATTGCGAGCCCAGGAAATTGTACAATTTTAAAGGGTGCATTTTATGGCACGTAAACTATACATGCACACAGTTTATCAATAAACTTTTTTAAAAAGAAGATTGATAGATTTGAATATATAAAATTTTAAACTTTTATATAAAATAAGTCATAAGCAAAATTAAAAGGCAAACACTAACTGGAAAAAAATATGTACAAGCTATATGGCAGAAATGGGCTTATATTCTTAATATAGAGCCATTATAAATTTAATTATATATACAAACACATATACCCGAACAGAAAAATTCACAATTAATAGAGAAGTCTCTTAAAATACAGAAAAAAATTTAACTACACCAAAGTCTGAAAAATACAAATTAATATATATTAAATTATACTTAAAGTAGTTCTTGCCTATCAAGTTTACATAAAAGAAAACGTTATAATGGTAATACATATTATTAGTGAGGGCAAAATTAAATATTCTGATAGTGTGCAATTAGGAATGCAAATTATTAAAACCTTGCTTAAGGCCAATTGGACAAGATCTATCAGAACCTAAATATGTTCATAATTTTTCATCCTGTCATTCTACTTCTAAGAGTTTGTCATAAGGAAATAATTAGAGAAATATACCAAGATGTAAGGATATTCATCATACTGTTATTTATAATAATTATAAACTGAAAACCACCAAAATGCCAATAAGGCATCAGAGGGGAAAATGGTACATCCATATGATGGAATATTAAAGCAACAAAATTAACAATTTTTATATTATAAAAAACATAAGTAACGAACTATAGTCATACAAGAAATTAGTAATAAGACAAGATGATCTCAGTTTCATATAAAAAAATGTATCTATGTAAATACTCACAGAAAAAAAGACTCATAGAAAAATATGGCCAAAAGTTTATGGTGATTACCTCTGGGTAATTGCGCATGATTTAGATTTTCTTCTTTAGACATCCATATTATTTTTAAAATTTCCAAAATAAATGTAAAATAGTTTTAGTCAGAAAAACTCAGACAAAATACGTTGCATTCAGAAATTCTTAATTTTCATGACATTTCTTATATTTGCCAAGAGATTCTTTTTTGATGACCCTGAATTATCAAAAGTATTCAACAGAACTTCTAGTACTATTTAAATCTGACTTGGACTATTGTTCAATAATTCAGGAATTCTTTTTTTACCACAATGAAGATAAACAATAACAATTGACTAATTTTGTCACTATCTCAAAGAAAATGCAAGTGAGAAAACCCCCAGCCTAAATGCCCTCTTTTATTATTTAACAAGTAATTAGAATAGGACCTGACACATAAAAGTACTATGTAGCGTTTGTTAAATTTTCCTTTAAAGAGAACAACAAGTAACTTTGGAGAAGAACTGAGCATTAAATAATTTAATAGTAACTCATTCTGCCAAACAAATGAGTTCACTTTCCATTTTGGACAGGTACATGTAGAACATCAGATATCACACAATAATTTAGAACAGCTGTTGGCAGATTTTCAAATATGTCAGTAGAATTTTTTTCATTTAATCCCATTAAAGTTTTTCCAGGGAATGTACAGTCATGAAATTATATGAGAAGTTGTCTGGTCACATACGATATTTCTTGAGACCTACAAATGAGTCTGTGGCATAAATGACAATTATACAGTTTAATAAGTATTTGGAAAGGTATAAAGTGCCAACATGCCAGGCCCTTATCAATGGCTGAAAGATGTAGAATGCTAAGCTCTCCAGAGATTAGGCTTTATCTTCTGCCTACTTTCAACCACTATATAAAAATTCTACCTTCTTTTTTTTTTTCTTTTTTAAAGAAACGGGGTCTTGTTCTGTTGCCCAGGCTGGAGTGCAGTGGCATAATCATAGCTTACTGCAAACTCACACTCCTGGACTCAAATGATCTTCTTGCCTTGGCCTCCTGAGTAGCTAAAGCTACAGGTGTGCACCACCATGCCCAGCTAATTTTTCTTATTTTTTTCTAGAGACAGGGTCTCACTATTTTGTCCAGGATGGTCTCAAACTCCTGGCTTCAAGCCATGCTCCTGCCTCAGCCTCCCAAAGTGCTAGGATTACAAGCATGAGTCACTGATCTTGGCCAAAATTCTAGCTTTTTCTCTCAAATCAAAAGATGCTTTTGAAAGGATTTCATCATACAGAGGAGCCAGACATGGTTTTAAATGAAGAAGATACCAGCTTACAAGAGGCTCATTTAAATGAAACTCAGTGGAACTCAACCTTTGGTAGCGTGAAATAAAATTAAAAATCTTCAAGTGACTTGGGAAATGCCCTTCACTTGAAAGTGTTAGAATGCTCTGGTTTTAGGGGAGTATATTTCTAATCTGGCTATTAATAAATTTCCCTGGTAACACTCTTTATTTTGCACTCAGCAATTTATACCCTATCACTCATAATATTTTCTATATAATTTTTGTTGTAAAATGCTTGCAACTTGGCAGCCGTACCATGACTAATGGGCTAGACACTTGGCCCAGCCTGCATCTGCATGATGTTAAGCAGTGCCCCAGAGGAGGTACACTGCTGAAGTCACAGCTTAGGCCATGCTATAGCTATCACGAGACTTATGATAACATGTGCTTTGCTACAAATTGACAGAAAGATGTTTGTTCAGTCATTCATTCAACAGTTCATTTTATTTTGTTTATCTGACACTGATCGAATACTTGGTATGTACCAGGCACTGTATAAAGTGCCATAAATACAACAATTAAAAGAAGAGGGTCCTATTTGATAGCATCTCATAGTTTAACTGTATATAAAAAGAAATGGAAACCAAAAGTTAGAGAAAGACTCATCACAATAGAAGTGTGAATATACTGCTATGGGAGCAGGAAATAATTGGGAGGGAGTATCTGGGAGACCTTCATTAACTGAATATATATTAATACCTATCGAGCACACACTATTTGCAAAGTACTAGGTGCTGAGAATACAGAAGAGAGCAAAATGTCTACATGCTCTCAGGAGCTCATATTCTGGTAAGGAGAGCCAGACAATAAAATAAATAAGTAAAATACATAGTATTTTAGATGATAATAAGTGCAACGGAGAACAATTAAGCCAAGAAAGTAGAACAGGGAATGCTGGGGTGACTGTTGCTGTTTTACACAGGGTGGTCGGCCCTGTGATGAGGTGGTCGGCCTCTCTGATGAGGCGACATCAGAGTAGGAGAATGCAAGAAATGAGGACATATAAGCCCTTCAGATAACTGGGGGGAAGAGAGTTCCAGGCCAAGAGAACATTCAGTGCAATGGCCTTGGGGCAGGAGTGTGTTCCGTTTATTCCAGGAACAGTGAGAATGCCAGAGTGGGAAGAGGGGCGTGAGGGGGTGAGGAGTGGGGAGAAGCAGGAAATGAGGTGAGGGACACAGTCAGGAGCCAGAGCATGTAGCGCTTTGTTGGCAAATGAAAGGTACTAGGCTTTTACTCAGAACGAGATGGGAAGCTATTTAAGAGCTTATGAGCAAGAAAATGTAAGAGGCTGATTTATGCTTTAAAAAGATCACCCCAGATGCTGTGTTAAAATGAACTAGACCGGGGGAAGGAGGGGAAGAAGATAGGAGGCCACTGCAACAGAGAACATGGTAGCTTTGGCCATGGTGTAAGTGGCAAAGGCAGTGAGCAGTGGTCAGATTTTTAATATTAATACATTTCAGAACAAGTGGGATTTCCTGATAGTTTCACAGAATACGTAGCATTTAAATTAGGTCTTTAAGGGTGAATAGATGCTCACCAGACAGAAAAGGGGATGAGGGTACAAGTAGGCACCAGGGCAGGGAAGGTGAAAGGACAGAACAGAGCCAGCAGGGAGCAAGAAACTCTGCATTACAGGAGTTGAACGTTGGACACCGTGCCAGGCGATGAGCAGAAATTAGACCAGAGAGGTGGTTTGGGGTTATTGAGTCAATGGCCTTATAGGATAAAAATGCTTAAGTTTGAACTTCACCTTGCAAGAAAGAGAGACTCAGCAAAATGTATAAAACAAGGAGGTACAAGTCAGACGTATTTATATGAAAACAGTTCCGATGGCATCGGGGAGCACGTAAGGGACACCAGTCAGGAGAACATTAAAACTGTGCAGGCAAAAGGTGCCAAATCTGGGCCTGAACTACACAGTCAAGGCAGTGTCAGTGGGATTGGGAAAGAGAAAACAATTAGAGAGTCTCTGAAGAGGTAAAACTACCAGGGCCCCGTTTCTCAATGAGGGATGGAAGCTGGGGACAGCAAGGTTTCAAATTTGAAGAACAGGACAAGTGGATGCTATCAGAGAAGAGAAGGCACGGGAGGAGCCTTGAAAAATGGAGCCTTACTAAAATGTAAGTCATACTTGTGCTCCAAACCTCCATGCCTCCTCAGCTCACTCAGGGTAGCAGCCAACATCCTTACGACAGACTGCCAGTTCCTGTGTGACCCAGCCTGCTGCTCTCTGATTGCATCTCCTCTGCTCCCCACAGCTCTTTCACTCTGCTCCAGATATGTTAGCCTTGCGTGTTTTTCTTTTCAAACACACCTCAGAGGCTTTGCTGTTCCCAGAACATTCTTCCCACAAGCATCTACATGGCTTGCTCCTACACCACCAGCCACACAAGCAATAAGCTCAAAGAAGGCAGGAATCTTTTGTCTGTTTTCATAACTTCATCTTGAATGCCTAAAACATTACCTAGCATAGAGTGGGAGAGCTAAATACATTTGTCTGAGTAAGTAACTAATTAATATGAATCGTGTTGAGCTACATGTACCTGTAGGTAGAGCTGCTCAGTAGGCAGTTGGAATTGGAGCACTGAAGGTCACATGGGAGAGCAGGGATGGAGACAGAGGTTTGGGATCATTGGCATAAAAGCACAGCAATCTCAGAAGGATTAAGAGAGACAAGGTAAAAGGGAAGTAGTATAGTTCTTAAGAGTATAAACCCAAAAGCCAGACAGCCTGGGCTCAAACTGTGGTCCCAACACTTCCTGCTCATAAATCTTGAACAAATTTTTAAACCTTTCTGTGCCTCAGTTTCCTCATCTCTAAAACGAGATTTTAGGTCAGGTGCAGTGGCTCACACCTATAATCCCAGCACTTTGGGAGGCTGAGGCAGGAGGATCTCTTGAGGCCAGGAGTTCAAGACCAGCCTGAGCAACACAGCAAGACCTTGTCTCTACAAAAAAAATAAATAACTTAGCCAGGTGGGATGGCACGCACCTA
>CAUYRT010082907.1:0-17900 GCA_963574885.1 Lepilemur ruficaudatus
GAAACCAGCCTGAGCAAGAGTGAGACCCCGTCTCTACTAAAAATAGAAAGAAATTAATTGGCCAACTAAAAATATATAGAAAAAATTAGCTGGGCATGGTGGCTCATGGCTGTAGTCCCAGCGACTCGTGAGGCTGAGGCAGGAGGATCACTTGAGGCCAGGAGTTTGAGGTTGCTGTGAGCTAGGCTGATGCCACGGCACTCTACCCTGGGCAACAGAGTGAGACTCTGTCTCAAAAAAAATAAATAAATAAAAACTAAAAAAAAGAAAAATAATTTTGAGAGGATAGCTATAGTCTATAAAGATTATTGACATTAATTGCCAAGCCAGGTGTGGTCACTCATGTCCATAATTCCAGTGACTCAGGAGGCTGAGGAGGGAGGATCACTTGAGGCCAGGAGTTTGAGATCAGCCTGGGCAAGACAGCCAGATCCTATCTCTAAAAGAATTTTTTTTTTAATTTTTTAAAAGCCTGACTGTAAAGGTGGCCTTGCTAAAATAACAGGAAAATATCTAATCCTATCATTTTCTAGTAGCAGCTAGAGATCAATCCTATGAGCTCTCTCTCTCTCTTTCTCTCCTCCTAGCTAACGGGCATCCTGCAGAGCTCTGTTTTCACAACATCTAAGAGGAGCCCAGCAGACAAAAAGGAAACCTAAATTTTTCTTTTTTACAGTTGCTAGACCTATTGACTAAAACTGCCTTTAGAATCTGTTTCTATAGCCTAAAGGTATTGCTGAGAAGCCCCTGGATGGACAGCAGGGGAACGAACACCAGGGCTCAGATCCTGCCCAAAATCGTATCTTAAGGGCTAGATTGCAGACAAGATCTTTGACATTTGATAGCCACTTCTGTTGTTATCTGTCTGCCAAGAGGAAAGAGAAGCAGATGCAGCATTCACAATACCCTGTTAATTTGGCTACAGCCATAAATCATCTTCACCCTCCCTTTTTACAACTCCTAAATAGAAAGCCTAAATACTTGATTCTCTCTGCCAACACACTTTTTCCATTTCCTCTCTTGCCCTTTCTCACTTTGGGGAAAGTTAAACTTCTTCCTTCTATCCTAATCTTTGTCTGGAGAAATTTTTCTCAATCCCATGTATACTAGCTCTGCACAAGCACTCCACCCTAACACCGACATTTACTGAGTGTCTACAGTGGGCCAAGCACTATGCTAATAATTTTACATACTTCTTCCTTTAATCATTTGCAATAATCCTGCAAAGTAAGTATTATTGTCTCCATTTAAGAGGTGATTATCTGAGGCCCTCAGGAATCATGACATTTGCTCAAGGTTACAGGGCTGGTGAGAAATTGTGACCAAGGTGTATCTAATACCAAAGCTTTTCTTGCCACTACCATCCACTTACCTCCATCTAAAAATATGCTACACAGCAATTTGAGGGACTAATAAAATGCAAATTCAAATTAAATCAGTTAAAGTAAAAAAGTTAATCAGTTATTCAGTAATTCTTATTTCATTTAGCAAAGAAAAATTTGAGTTTCAAGTAAAAAATTAAATTTACTACTTTGATATTTTAAAAAGGCTTTCAGGGTCAGAAAATTATAACGTGAGTTATAGTATCTCAACTTTTAACATTATACTAAATGAATTATCAAGCAATCTATACACTATAGTCAAATTTTAATTCACAGTAATTCATAAAAGAAAATAATTTTCTCTGACTTTCGTATCTATTCTATGATTTCTTTTAATTCTCCAGAATATTTGTTTTCCTAAAATAATGCTTGTCAAAGTCAAATGGAATAAACTTTTATTAGCTACTATTTTGAGTTATCCATATCTTACCCCCCAATTCAGATGGGCAGCTACCTTTAAGTGTCTTCAACTATCTGAACAGGGGAAGACCACTTAATTATATTCACATCTACCCTGGAACTCCCTAACATTGCTTCATAATTCAGAGATACCAACTACTGTATCTCCATTTATATATTACTGCCTTTACAATTACAAACATAATTTACAAAGCTAACTAGTACCAAAGCCAGCATTGTTCTTGTTCTCCTGACAACTAATTTAATACAATACTTTATTAACAGTTGTCTTAGTCTGTTTTCAGTTGCTATGACAGAATATCACTGACTGGGTGATTTATAAAGAAAAGAAACATATTTCTCACAGTTCCGGAGGCTGGCAAATTCAAGAGCATGATCTAGTGAAGGTCATCCTTTAGCAAAAGGGTAGAAGGCAGAAATAACCCCACAACAGAGCGAGGAAATTGGGCGAACTTGCTTTTAAAACAAACCCGGTCTTGTGATAACTAACCCCTTCCATGATAAACGATGAATCTATTCATGAGGGTGGACTCCTCATGACTAACAATCTTCTTAAAGATTTTTCTTCCTTTGCAGGCAAAGTAGTAAAACTTCTCTTTCCTTCTCCTCAAACCACTTGTTCTCTTTCTTCTGATATGGCCTCGAGATCAAGTGCTGAGCTTCCATTAACACTGCCACTCAGAGAGCCAGACTATGGCTGACAGAAACTACGGAAGTAAATTACTTCACTTTTCGTTTCTTCCACAAACACCTGTTTTGTCAAGGTCTCTTCTTACTGCTTACTACCCTTGATCTGTGTCATTTCACTCTTGGAACCTCTTCCTTCTTTGAACTCCTCTTCCCTTATTGCCGTATCATCAGTCCTCTTAGGTTCTCCTTGTTTCTCTTTGATCAGTTTACTTCAGTCTCTGTTAGTTACTCCTCCTCTGCCTGCTCCTAAAATGTTGGTATTCCCCAGGGTTTTGTCTTTTGCCTTCTCCCCTTGTTCTAAAGTTTTTTTCCGAGCAGTCTTGCTTGTTCCAATGACTTCAATCCCCTTTTTAGAAGCTGATGACTCCCCAAACTGCCACAAACTGTAACTCTATCTTTAGGTTTTCTCCTCAGCTTTCTAACTGTTGCTTTTTCTACACAGGGCATTTTGACTCAGATACCTTAAAGCATCTCTATCTATTTCTATGTATATCCTCCTGAACTCTGGACATCTCTACCTGGATGACCTACCTACCCTAACCTAAAATATACCTGTCTTAGTCCATTTTTTGCTACCATAACAGAATACCACAGGCTGCGTAATTTCTAAAGAAAAGAAACTTATTTGGTTCACAGCTCTGGAGGCTGGGAAGTCCAAGACTGAGGGCCTACATCTGGTGAGGACCTTCTTGCTGTGTCTTAATGTGGCTGAAAGCATGATACATCAAGAGAATGTGCAAGACAGAGAATGGATGGGGGTCAAACTTCATCCTTTTATCAGGAACCCACTCATGATAATGGCATTAATCCATTCATGAGGGCAGAGCCCTTGTGATCTAGTAACATCTTAAAGGTCCTACCTCTTGTCACAACTGCAATTAAATTTCAACATGAGTTTTGAGAGAGACAGAGAAAGAAAGGCAGTCACGTAACTTTTATTAAAGCGTATTGTTATAATTATTCTGTTTTATTGTTAATCTCTTACTGTGTCCAATTTATAAATTAAACTTAATTGTAGTTATGTATGTGTATGAAAAATAGCATATATAGTGTTTAGTACTATCTACAGTTTCAGGCATTCACTGGGGGTCTTGGAATGTATCCTCCATGGATAAGGGGGGACTGAAAGGGGCAGCCTTGCAGTGGATAACAGCTATTTGTTTAGGTAATTGAGCTGCCTCTATGAGTTGTATGATGAGATTGGCATGTTTGACAGAAGTGCCTTGTGCAATGAGAAGTCCTTGTTCTTTCCAGGTAGCTGCATGAGAGTGTAGAGGGATAGGTATACTTAGAGTCAGTGTAGATGTTAAGTCTTTGATCTTTACCTAATTGTAAGGCCCTAATCAGGGAAATTAGCTCTGTCTTTTGAGCAGAGGTGCCAAATCATAGAGGAGTACTCTCTACTGTATGAGTAGTGATGACAATAGTGTATTCTGCCTTGCGATAGCCATCTCAAACATAGCTACTCCCATCAATGTACCAACTATGATCTGGGCAAGGTAGTTGGGAATTAGAGAGGTCTGGTCTAACTGTAGTGGATTCCTCTAAGATTTCTAAGCAAAAGTGTTCTGGGGGCTTGGGAGAAATGGGAAGCAGGTTAGCAGGATTTAAGGCTAAACACAAGAGAAGAATAATAGAAGAGTTGTTTATAAGTAAGGTTTGGTACTGAGTAATACAGCTAGAGGTTAGGAAGTGATGAGCTCTGTTGTTTAAAACGTTGAGAACCTGATGAGGGGTATAAACCTGAGTTGGCTGTCCATAAGTCAGTTTGTTAGCCTCTTGGACAAGGAGTGCTGTGGCTGCCAGGACTCTTAGACAGGATGTCCATCCTTTAGCAGTGTTATCCAAATTCTTAAGAGAAATAAGTGACAGCCTTGAAATCAGGTCTTGACTTTTGTCCTCATACTCCAGGAGCAACTGTCCCCTATTCACGCATATACAGATAGAAAGGCTTGCTGAGGTTAGGAGGAGCTAGAGTGGGGGCTTCTACAAGTGCAGCATTCAGGCCCTTAAAGGCTTGCAGGGGAGGGGACTTCTAACCTAAAGATTCCTGTTCTGGGCCTTGGAAGGCTCACATAGGGGTTTAGCAATGAGCCCATATTGGGGAATCCATATATGAAAATAGTCTGTTAACCCCAAGAAAGCTCTAAGATCTTTTGGCTGCCAGGGAATCCATAGAGGAAATAAGCTGTTTGCACTGGGTGGTAACAGCTTGCTTTCCTGGAGATAACTGGAACCCCAAGTAAGTGACTGTGGGTTGATTAATCTGAGCCTTTCTTGGTGAAACCCTGTATCCTTTATTTGCTAAATGTGTGAGGAGAGTGATAGTGTTATGAAGTGAAGTAGAATGGTCTGGACTGCAAAGGAGATCATCAACATACTGGAGAAGTGAGCTGTCAGGTAGAGAAAGTGTATACAGGTCCAGGACAAAAGCCTGTCCAAAGAGGTGGGGACTATCTTGGAACCCCTGGGGCAAAGATGTCCATGTGGGCTGTTGTGAATGATTTGTGTCAGGGTTGGTCCAGGTGAAAGCAAATAGGTCTTGGGAATCAGGAGAGAGCGGTATAGTGAAGAAGCCATCTTTGAGGTCAAGGCCAGTGAAAACCTGTGGATCGGGTGGTATAGTACTAAGCAGAGTGTAAGGATTGGAGACTACAGGATGTAGGGGGATAATGACTTCATTAATAATGCATAGGTCCTGGACCAGGCGGTAGGAACTGTCAGGCTTCCTCACTGAAAGGATAGGGATATTATAGGGAGAGTTGGTAAGATGAAGGAGGCCAGACTGTAGACACTTAGGGGCTTGAGTCCCCTAAGGTCATCTAGCTTAAGAGGATATTGAGTCCTGCACGGTAAGTGAGTAGGGTCTTTGAGGGAGATAGAAATGGGATGTATATGTCATTCCTTTCCTGAGTTGTTGGTGTTGCATACCTCAGGGGGCACCTTTTGAGATACCTCAGTAGGAGCAGAGATAGGGAGGCTCTGAGGAGGGTCTGATAATACTTTTCCTAAAAACCCAAGGAAGGGAACCAGAGAAGTCAAAAGGAGTTGGGTGCCTAATACCAACTCATCATATCTCTTCCCAACAGTGGGGTAGGGCAATTGGGGAGCACCAGAACGGAGCGTGTAAAACTTGATCTCGCAGTGAGCAACGGAGTGGTGAAATACTCAGGGGGGTTTGTATTTTACCTTCCACTCAGATGATGGGATAGGAGAGGAAAATAGGGGTCCTGGAAATTCAGCAAGAGCAGAGTAAGTGGCCCCTGTGTTCAGTAAAAATTTAATTTGCTTACCTGCTACAGAGAGAGTTACCCTAGGCTTGGCCATTTTGATATAGTGAAGTGGAGCCAGATCCAGAGCTGGGACTCATCGGTAGGACTGAAGCAGTCCCAGAAGGTCTGTGGGCATAGAGAGGGCCTGCACAGGGGGGGCTCGCTGGATCTGCAGGGCAAGTGTAATCTCCCATCTTAAGAAGGGACATTCACTCTTCCAGTGCCCTTCCTTTTTACAGTTGGGGCACGGTCTTAGTGGAACCCACTTCCTGGGGCACTCCTTTCCCCAGTGCCCTAGCTGATTGCAGGTAAAGCAGGGTGCAGTTCCCGCAGCAGGCCGTCATCCTGGTGTCTTCTTGCCTGAGCCTCCAGGGTATCTGCTCTGTCTCCAAAAAATTTCTCCCACAGTGGTAGCCACCATTTGAAAGCTTCCTTCTGCTCTAGGGCTTGTTGCTGGTCCCTTTGCCTTTTGTCCTCTCTCCTTTCCTCATCTTGGTTATTAAAGTCCTTGAAGGCCAGGTCTAAAAGTTCTGCTTGTGGGGTATGAGGCCCCTTCTCAAGCTTTTGGAGTTTACCTCGAATATCAGAGGTTGACTGGAAGACGAAGTGCATGGCTAAGATAGTTTTTCCCTCCCTGGTATTAAGATCTAAATTAGTAAAGAGGCAATATGCCTTGGGTAGTTGTGAAAGGAAAAGAGCCGGGTTTTCATCCTGGTACTGAGTAATTTCTTTAACTCTGTCATAATTTATAGGTTTAGCAGTGGCCCTCTTCATCCCCTCTATGAGACAGGAAAGCATATGGTCTCACCGCTCCCCATGAGATTTCTGTTGGGTCTTGTTCTGGGACCACCGTGGAGCTGACCGTATAAGCTTCACTCTGCCTTCAGTTAAGATCATCTGCCTACTCCCTAGCCTTAGACCAAATATGAGCTCTTTTCTCAGTAGTAGTACAAGTGGAGCAAATTACATGGACATCTTTCCATGACAGGTCATAGGAAAGAGTGAGGTATGCAAATTCCTTAGAGAATTTTGAGGCATTATCCAAGAAGCTGTCTAGTTTGACCTCTATTTGAGACAAATCTCAGGCATAGAAAAAGGGACATGGACTCTGGGAATACCTTCGGCACCAGCAGCTTCCTGGAGAGGGAGCTGGAGCACAGGTGGGGGAGGGGTTTTGGAATGGCCAGAGCAGGTGTGGCCAGGCAAGAGGGGTGGAGGTGGAGAAGAAGAAGGAGGGGGAGAAGTAGAGGGCAGTGAAGGTGGTGGAGTTAGGGGAGGCAGCGGCACCAAAGGAGAATGCTGGGAAGGAGGCAGAGTTGAGGGAGCTGAGAGAGGAATGTCATCTAAGTCAGAAGAAGAGGATAGGGAAGTAGAAGTAACATGTGACAGGTAGAATGGAGAATGGGATATTTAGCGAGTTCAAAGAAGGTCATCAGACCATTTGCCATGTTGGCAACAATAGGATCAAGTTGCAGGATGGTGTTATGATTTAAAGATCCATTTTTGGGCCAGACCTCCTGGTCATCTAACTTATATTGTGGCCAGGCTGTATTACAACAGAACACTAAGCGTTTAGGTTGGCAGTCAGTGAGTTCCAAAGTTTTCAAATTCTTAAGAAGACAGCCCAACAGGAAGTCCTTAGGTGGAGCCAATTGGATGTTGCCCATGACAACTAGGAGAAAGAAAAGGATGTTTTAGGGATTGTCACGTTGCCAGACGTCTGAGAGGGCGTCCCCCAAAATCTGAGTCACACCAAAGCTTAGTGATCTGGGCCAGAGAATGTGTATTCCCAGCCTCTGACTCAGATTGTGACCTTGAAGTTTTCCCCGTTGCCAGGCGTCCCTGGGTCTGGGTGATGAGATTTGGAGATTATCTTTATCACTATCCTCTAAATGATATAGATAAGTAGTCTGGACTACTGCACCCTTAAGGAAGGGGTTATGTATTAACTTATGCATTAACGCCAGCAACTCTGGGCTACTCCCTCATTCCAGCATCTATAAAAAGCCCACATTTCCTGGGGTACAAAGAAAATACATTTAAGAGGGAATTTGGGGATGTGGGGCCACTTCCACTGAGTCACTGTTTCTGCAAAGAACATTTTGACTCAGCTGCCAATAAAAGGACTAATTTAACTATGATTTCCTGGCCATTCAGAAACCACAGTCAAATTAGTGTTTTCTCTGGTTACCAAAGAAGCAGTGTGGTGTGCCAGAGCCTCAGGGAGGACAGAATGGGATAGAAATGATATTCTTTAATCCTTTCTCTTCTAGCTTTAAGGATGTTCAGAGAAATGGAAAGGAGCATGAAAGACAAGGATATGCCAGTACTCACCATCACTCCTTCTCCAACATCTTCTCTCCAGTGCACCATGACTCTGTTAATTCTTTTACACTACTGCTCCCGTATGAATATGGAGTATAAATTTTCAAGATTACTTCCCAGGATAGATAATTTTAAGGATCAAAGAGGATGACAGCCCTTTAATATCAGAGCTATAGCTGTTACCTGACCTTATTTAGCTTTCATCTTATTTCAGACTCTTAATTTGCAACTAGATAGACTTGAGCATCATTTGTTGGTTCTGCTTTATTTGAGCCCTAGATTATTCAAATATCTTCACTTATTATTCTCTCCTTTATCAGTAATCACAGATCACAACCACATGCTTGGTACACCAAAGGTCTTAATAAATATTTGTTGAATGAAAGTAGATCAGTTTAAAATTTTGTTAGTTAATTAGGGGAAAGATTTGGGGGATTTGGTGGTAGGAGATGCGAGGGAGAGAAATTGTTGATGTAAAAGACTATAATTAAGTTTATCACTATTCACAGAGTTAAATTATCTGAGCTAGTCTTGTCCTGTGATGTGTCAAATAAACAAAAGTTGGCTAAATATAGTCTGTTCAAAACCAAAGGCTACAGCTGTATCATACCTTTATGAGACATCTGTTTTGATTTCAGTTCTTGTATTCTTAGTAGTTTTTGATACGATTGCTAATATGAACATTGGAATAATAAAGATTTGATAACAGATAAATATAAAAAATAGTATAGAGAATATTCAGAAACGCTTACTTATCAGCTTGTAAGGTTTTACCAAGGCTTTGTTTGCTGTGCTATTCAGCTTTGCTAGGGAAATTTTCTTGGTTGAATACTTCATTTTAGGCTTCATTTTTCAGGCTTCTGTTGGATTAAAATATGGCATTTGTTCAATTGTTTCAATTGAAAACAAGCAGGAACAACTGTGGCTAACTCAATAAAAAATTGATAACATAACCACATAGAGAAAATAATTATTTTAGTAAAATTTGAACATGGTATTCTAAGTATGCATTCATGCTAGAATATGGTCATGTACTGCATAATGGCATTTCGGTCAACCACAGACCACACATAGGATGGTGGTCCCATAAGATTATAATTGAGTAGAAAAATTGCTATTGTCTGGTGACTGTAGCCATTGTAACATTGTAGCACAATTCATCACCACATGTTTGTGGTGATACTGGTGTAAACAAACCTTCTGTGCTGCCGGCTGTATAAAAATATAACATATATAATTATGTACATTATATAATATTGATAATAATAAATGACTATGTTACTGGCTTAGTATTTGCTATACTATGCTTTTTATCATTATTTTAGAGTGTATACTTTCTACTTATAAAAAAAATGTAAACTGTAAAGCAACCTCAGGCAGTTCCATCAAGAGGTATTCCAGAAGGTATTGTTATTATAGGATATGACAGCTCCATGTGTGCTATTGCTCTTGAAGAACTTCCAGTGAGACAAGATAAACCTAAGCTAATGTGTGTGTTTTTGTCTTAGTTTTTAACAAAAAAGTTTAAAAAGTAAAAAATAAAAAATTTGAGAAATAGAAAAAAAGCTCATAGAATAGGATATAAGTATTTTTGTACTGCTGTACAATGTGTGTTTTAAGTTACATGTTATTGTGGAAGAGTCAAAATGTTAAAAAATTAAAGAATTTATAAAGTAAAAATGCTACAACAAAGTAAGGTTAATGTGTTATTGAAAAACAATTTTTAAAGATACTTAGTGCAGTCTAAGTGTACAGCATTTATAAGGTCTACAATAGTGTACAGTAATGTCCTAGGCCTTCACATTCACTCACCAGTCACTCACTGACTCCCCCAGAGCAACTTCCAGTCCTACAAGCTCCATTCATGGCAGTGCACCATTTTTTGTCTCTTAAATGGTATTTTTACTGTACATTTTCTAGGTTTAGATACACAAATACTTATCGTGGTGTTACAGTTGCCTACAATATTCAGTACAGTAACATGCTATACAGGTTTGTAGCCTAGGAGCAACAAGCTATAACATATAGCCTAGGTACGTAGTAGGCTATACCATTTAGGTTTGTGTAAGTATACTCTATGATGTTTGCCCAATGATGAAATCACCTAATGATGCATTTCTCAGAATATAACCTTGTTATTAAGCAATGCATGACTGTATATAGTCATAGGACAAAAAGAACTGTAAAGAAATCTTAAACTTTACGTGGTGGGCTTACTGTTAGTGGTAAAATTTACATTGGAAATCTGAGATTGTCTTGTTATACTATAGTATAGAGCAAGTAGGTGGGTATATTCATGTTACACAGTTTTCACTGTAGGGGAAAGGAGATAACAAATATAAAATAACAGAAGCCAAGAGAAAACCCCTGGAGTATAGAATTCAGTCAGCAATATCAGTGTTCCATATTTTAGTTTCTAAATGCTTTCTCCACTAAAAGGAACCACGACTCCAGATCTGGAGATGGTAATATAGTAGTGAACATGGACCATCCTGTTGTGCCAGAGAGCAGTGAAGTCATACAAAAACTAGTAAGGTTGTGTCAAAAGCATACATGAGCCACTGTGAAAGGTTGCCCACTGGCAGGATTTGGAACAATTTAAAGATCATAAAGAATAACAATGGTAATTGCCAATAAAGCATTTAATGAAAAAAGAAACTCACAAGTCCATAGCATTTCTCAAGAATGAATGAATAGGGAGGAATCTATTCATTATAGAAGGAATGATAGAATCAGACAGATCACCATCTTGCAGCCTCCAATTTAATACTTGATTCAGGCAGAGATCATCAGTGGATGCTATAGTTTGATGATCAAGCTGGGTAACAGTATTATACTGAAGAAACATGGGATTCTCTATCATAAATTGCTGAAAGTTCTACATTCTTTCAGTGTGGTACTACAACCTAATTTCGTCACCAGATCGCTGTTGTGGTTTGTGGAGGAAGCAGGACTTCTCCAGTCTTAAACTCTCTCTGACGTTGCCTGAAATTCTACTGATAATTATTGCTTCCTTTTTTTTAAAGAATTGGCCTCTTGTATTGCTACATTAACAAAAACCCAAATTACCTCAAGAGTGGTTACAATTTAAATTTCTTATATACTTCATATGAATCAGCTCTTCCAGTAGATAAGAGAGGAACATTGAATTTCGAGATTAGAGGACTCATTAGAAGATAAACTTTATACACCTTTATTTTTGTTCCTGGACAAAACTCTGGAGGCTGAAATTAAAAAATATCTTAACTAGGTAGAGGTAGAATCTTATATGCATGCTACCTATTTAGAGCCAGTCCCATGAGCAAAAGGCTCAGTGGTAGGCCAGTTGAATATTACCTATTCTGCCCCTCAGTCTTGCCATGGGAATGAATATTATCCTCATTCCGTTTGAGGACTCTCTTCCTCTGATTATTCTACCTTTATTGATCAAGAACACTCAGAAGCAAAGAACCTTACACATCATTTTACTGAGCTTCTAACTCTACAGATGAGTAGACTGAAACTCTGAAAGATTAAGTGCGTTGCTCAGGATCACAAAATTAGAACCAGTACCGGAATCATTCTAGTCTCTTGACTGTGAACTAAAAAAATAAAATCCTAAGCTCTCTGCTAACTGAATGGGCCCCTCTCAGCCAAGAGGACCCCAGAAACACCTTAAAACTGAGTTCCCAAGCCATGACAGGATAGGAGAGATAAAGCACAATTACAGGCTTATGATTTCCCTTCATGAATATTCATGACTTCTCCTGCAGCTTGTTAAATATGTATCTTTGACCACCCTAAATCCTATTGCCTTTTTTTAAATTTCAAAATATTAAGGGGGTACAAATGTTTTTGTTACATAGATACCTTTCATAATACTTAAGTCGGGACATTTAGTGTGCCCATTACCTGACTAGTGTTCATTGTACCCAATAGGTAGAATATGACTCCTCCCTTTTTCCCCTGCCCCACTTTTGTCTTTTCTTTGAAGCACATGAGCCTGGCTTCTGGCTGGGGCTGTGCTCCCTACCTGTTGGAATGGCTGCCCTGCAGGTTGCTATGCTTTGGGAGAAATAAAGCTCTCCTTTTTCCAAAATATAAACCTGGTTAATTTTTCTTTTAGTTAACAACTTCCATCTTGATGCCAGTACTTCCCCATCCTGCCTCCCTTCATCTTGTCTCTCTTCTGTCTCCACTCCCTCCTCAAAATGTAAGAAGAAAATAATCAGAAATGAGAATTTAACTTCAAATACTCTGCCTTTGTTCTACACTAAGCAGTTGTCCAGTTTCTTTATAATAATAAATTTCTGAATATGGTAACTAATTTGTATCATTCATGTTGAATAGTGCAGTTAGCTAACCCAATTGTAGTTAAATTTTAAATTGTACAGAAAATAGTTTAAATAGTAGGTATTGAAGTTACAGTTTACAACATGACAACTGCATTGCTATGATTTTTGTTTGTTTGTTTTCTCTTTTATGCAAGGATACGTATGTCTAGAAAAATAATTCCTAGTCATTAAGAAAAGTTACATTTCCAAATAAATCTGGGAAATGTCCCAATCTACAGTCTGTCTCTGGGAGAGTCAGAGCTCGTATTAGCAGAGTAAAGATATTGATAGTCCTTCATTGGAGGATCATGAGTAACTTTATTTAATTGTTTTCAGTAATTATTTGATCTCATAATCTTTTTCTCCCCTACTCTCACCCCCCAGCCCCGCCAGACTAGCTTGAGAGAATACGCTTGGAAGAACTCTGCTCTAAGCCAACTGTAGCTTGCAGAGTTGAGCAAGAAAGATAAAAAGCTGAAAATACCACATTTATAATGGAATTGTTGACACAGAGAAAGTCAGTACCCTTTTTAGAATCACATAAGTCAAAAGCATAAGGAAATATTTTCAAATTCTTTTCTGAAAAAGAAAGCATTTTCTTCAATCTACAAATCTTTAACCTTGATAAGTATTATTACTCTTCACCATTTTGGCAGACTAAGATTAACTCTTTACTCTCCTATTTTTATATCAGAAATATTTCAGACATATGACAATATATAAACATCACTGGTTCTTTTTTGTTGCTTTTTCCAGTGAGATACGGTAGATATTCTTGCACACTGGTAATGATACTTACCTAAGTTGTAAATGGGAAGGGCTGGTCTCAGATGATGGGGTTTCCTGTAGTTGGTGATTGATAGCAGTTAATGCAGTTATATTACAATTCTGCTTATATATATGTATGTGCACACAGATTAAGCAACATTGGGTGGCAGCATTTGAAATGCAAATAGAGCTATTTGAATGCATTAGACTGTGTGGGAGCATATCTTTTTCCTACAGCCAAATCCAAAACAGAGCTTTCAGGTTATTTTAGTTGAAGCACTTTCAAAGAGTTATGTTTAATTAATCATTAATTTTTATAAAACCTCTATGACATGGACTGTAGGTAGTATTTATTGCATAATATAAGATGCACAAGAATACAGATTACTTAAGTCCCTTCTCTTTTCTACAGAAAGTTGAAAACTTTTTAAGTATTAATAACTTTTTTCTGATTATAGAAATGATGTATGTGCACTTAGAAAATATGTAAATGGCAGTAAAACATGTATGCTGTGCATCCTGACATTCTTTTTCCTAGGTAAAAATATTATTACATCTATTTTGTTTAAAAAAGAAAATCATACTACAAATATTTTGTAAGCTGCTTTTTCCAGTTTCCAATTAACATGATATCATAAACATGTTAGAAACATTCTTTTACAGGTAGCATTACAAATAGATTTCAGTCATATAAATATAACCAATCTTAACCAATCTTTTATTATATATAATATATAACATTATATAATACAAAATGTATAAATATAAAATATTATATAATGTATGAATATAAAATATGATATAATATTACATATACAAATATAACCAGTCTTTTATTGATTAACACTTTGGCTGTTTCCAGGGTTTTCTTTTCTTTTTTTCTTCACAGCTCTGTGTGTGTGTGTGTGTGTGTGTGTGTGTGTATTGTGATTCTTAGAAAACCTTTGTAAGTTCATTGGTAGCATAAATTCAGTAGTGGAATTGCTGGATCACAGAGTACATGTATCTTATAGTTTGACAGTTATTACCCAATTGACTTCCAAAAGTTTGTATTGATTTATAATTTGTCAACAACACAGTTGAATGCCCTCCTCTCTATCCTGATAGCAGCAACAGGTGTCATCACCTGTAAAATGTTTGCCTTTCTAAAGACTAGAAAATATCTCTTAGTTTTGAATTTTTTCCTTTATTTAGTGAGCATGAGCATCTTTTAAAAAAAAGATGTGTGTTTTCACATCTGTAAATTATTCTGTAAAGCAGGACACAAAATTAGAAATTCTAAAAATAATTGTTAAATTTTACCACATAATATTTAGAAACTTATGTATGGCCAAAAAATGTCATTAACAAAGACAATAGAGACCCAGATGGAGATTAGAAACCTTGGAGAGAGTCATTTAAGTATAGTGGGAATCTCAAAACAACTGCATTGGACTGCACAGAGTGGAGAAGGAGGAAGTGAGACCTTTTCCAGAAGTACAGTACAGTAATGAAAGGAAACAAAGAAAGAGAATGGTATCTTGACAGAGTAGTGTGGAGAAGGGAAGTCGTTGGTTACTAGCCAGAAGATTTTGGGGAAGTTACCTGATGTTTATGAAGTCTCAATTTCTTCATAATAATAATAATAATCTTCAAAATATTGGTATATTATTCATAATAGTTTTCCTCATAATAGTTTGAACTCACTGAGTTGTAAGAATTCAATGGTCAGGTATATTTTAAGCACTCAGCACAGTAGCTGGCACATAGTAGAAACTCAGTACATGTTTATTATTGTTGTATTGTTGTTATTATTATTGATGTTTTTATTGGGATGTGGGACTCTTAGGTGTGTTTCAGTGAAGAAAGAAAGTTGCCAATGAAAAGAGGAACACCCACACAATAGTCCCAGAGGAATCAGAGAAGAGAGGGAAGAATGCCAGTGGAAGGGCCAACTTTGACAAGGAGGAGGTACACTTCTTCCTGCAGGAGAGGAGAGACAGTGAGAGAATCAGAGAAAAGATGTGAAGTTTTAAGGTCTAGGGACATGAACTTGAGGGTCTTGTGGGTGATAAAGTAGAGTTGCACTAAGGTAGTGTAGTCAGAGAAGGTGATATTTAAGCTGCACCCAAAGGGTGCGAAGAACATACAGAAGGGAAGGGACAGAAAGTACCTTCTGGGCAGAGAAAACTCCAGGAACAAAGGCCCTGAGATGGACAGGGGATGGAGAGGGCCAGTGTGGCTGGAGCAGAGTGGGCAATGGGCAGAGCATAATAGAATGGGGTTGGAGACTGAAGAGGTCAGAGCTGGATTGGCTCTGACCATGGAGGCCAGAGGAAGGAGCTGGGATTTTATTCAAAGGCAGTGGGGAGCCAAAGAAGGATTTTAAGTAATGTGGGAGTTGATTTGGATCTTGTTTTTAAATTAGTGGTCTGGCTACCATGTCAGAGGGAAGGGATGAGACAATAAGGAGTCTGCATTAGTTCAGATGTTTAGTGTTCAGTGTTTAGTTCAGTGTTGGTGGTGGTGGTGATGGTGATAGTAGCTACGAGGCTGCCCTTACAAATTAATACAAAGGGTGCAAGGCAAGAACTGTGGTTAGGGCCTAGCTAAAAATAATGATAATAATTAGCTACTGTGCCCCTATTTGCTTCTCTATAATTGCCACTCTGGAGCCACACAGCTGGTGGCTATAAAGATTCGTAACTTCTCCCCATAGCTGGTGTCTGTAGAGATTTTTAACTTTTTCCATAGAAGACATCACCTTTTTGAAACCTAAAGGTAGTTTTTAAGATATCTTCCAGGTCCTACATTCCAGTGGACTGGTTGACTCACCCAGACTAGCAGCCCATACCAAGAAACCAACTCAACCTAATTGTTACCCCAGGGACTGAAGCAACACAAGAAGATGATTTCTAATTGCCCGATCCCTTGCTATCCCTAAAAACCCTAAAATTCTCATGGAGGCAGATTTGAGAAACTTTCTTCCATCTCCCCACTTAGTGCTCTGCAGAATAAAACTTTCTCCACTACAACCCCAGTTGTCTCAGTACCTTGGCTCTTCTCTGTGCAGCAGGCAAAACAACTCAGTTGGGCAGCAGCAACTACAGTGTTTTGGGCATCTTCTGTAAGCCAGATGCTTTACAGATATTATCTCTGATTGTTTTCCTTTTAGAAGTGAGGAAACAATGTCTCAGAGATTGTCTTGCAAAAGCTACATAAGTAGTAAGTTGCAAAGCTTGAGTCTGATACTAAGTTCATATGGCTCTTTTAGTCCATGAGAACATTGGTAGAATGGGGTGGAATTGAATTCCTAGGCCTCAAATTCCATTCATTGCTTTGTCAAGCTTGCATGGCCTTGCATGGGAGGAGAATCTTCAAGGGTATGGTGGGATCACACAAACCTATTGCTGGGTACTGGAAAAATTACTGGAAGAATGTAGTGGCACAAAACTGGTCCTGGCTGGTAAAAGGGAGAGACAATGGAGATTATTACTAAGCTTGCCAATACGACATGACTTCATTCTGGGGGATTTTGTAGGGGAGCAGAACTGGGGGCAGAAGGAAGGGTGCTCACACCAATCCTCTGCTTCCTTGGGTGTAGTGGTTTCACTTCTTTCTTGGGAAAGATCAAAATAAATGATATGGAGGAAGAGAAGGCTGAAGTTTCAGGAACAGTGAGGCAGGACTCTACTCATCCAAACTGAATCACTTCCTCTCCCCTACCCCTCACCACTCTGCAAGTTCCCACAGGCCACTTACGTGGTCCCAGGGGAAACACTCTATAAAGAAATTTAGCAAATCAATCTATGACTCCCCCCATGTGAGAAGAGGGGAGGGATGGTGTGAGTTTTTAAGGAAGGTTTCTTTTATGTCTTTAAGATAAACAGTACTTAGCATTTATAAAGCACTTATATGCTTTTCTATAGTTTTCCTGAATGCTGTCTTATCTAACCATTTTTGTACACTGGCACTACCTGCCCCATCAACCTTTCTAACTTTACTCCTCCCTCCACACTGTCTGCATTTTAGACCCACTACACTGCTTACTGGTCCTCAATTCACCATGCACGTTCACACCTCCATGCCTTTGCTCCAACTCTTCTTCTCACTACTGATGCCTCTTCCCTTTTCCCTGAGAAGCTTCTATTTAACCCTTGGAGCCCAATTAAAATGTTTTGATCTCTCTGACAACCCACAATCAAGTTGATTTTATTGCTTTCCCTCTTGCTTATCATATACAGTTCTGTTTCCCTATCTCCTCCACTGGACCACTAGCTTCTTGGAAACAAGGATTGGGCCTTATTCATCCTTGTTTCCCCAGAAATTATCCACAGCAGGTACTCGGTAATTGATTTGGATCAGTCTTTGCAAAAAGCCTGTAAATTAAGTAAGGCAGGCACCACCCACTGGGCAGATGTGGAGACCTGCTCAAATTCCAAAAACTGACAGAAGAGTAGAGCTAGAACCCTGGGTTGAGCTGGATGAAATTGGCACTACTTCACCATTTTTGACCTATGGAAATAACAGGGTTTTTTTGTTTTGGTTTGGTTTAGTTTTTTTTTTTGAGACAGAGTCTCACTCTGTTGCCCAGGCTAGAGTGCCGTGGTGTCAGCCTAGCTCACAGCAACCTCAAACTCCTGGGCTCAAGCAATCCTTCCGTCTCAGCCTCCCAAGTAGCTGGGACTACAGGCATGCGCCACCATGCCCGGCTAATTTTTTCTATATATTTTTAGTTGGCCAATTAATTT
>CAUYRT010082909.1:0-33047 GCA_963574885.1 Lepilemur ruficaudatus
CAGCTACTTGGGAGGCTGAGGCAGAAGGATTGCTTGAGCCCAGGAGTTTGAGGTTGCTGTGAGCTAAGCTGACGCCACGGCACTCACTCTAGCCCGGGCAACAGAGTGAGACTCTGTCTCAAAAAAAAAAAAAAAAAAAAAGGGTAATTTCCGGGTTCAGGTTCTCTCAATTTGTGAATAAAAGACCTCCAGTGATGGAGTGGTGATGTTATTACAAGGGGTCTGTGAATTCACGTGCACAAGTAGTGTTGCCTTAGATGGAGTGAAAAATGTGCCCGGCAAGTATATATACTATTCCTTTTCAAATTATGTAAATGCTATTATGACTAATGAAGTAGAAATTAATTATGAATGTCACTGAATTTATAAAAGTCTTTTGCCATTTTGCATTTTTTCAAAGCACACATATTAAAAATGCAACTATATCCTGTGGAGGTTCTCAAAGCTCTTTTTTCTTTTAAGGATTCTCATGATTAAAAAGGTTAGGAACCACCTTGCTAGAAAATTTTCAAGTCCTTTCCAATGCAAAGATTATGATTTCACGACTCCTAGGAGCTCTGGGGGCCGTAGTTGGATTAGGGGGAAAAATCTGCCCAAGCTCCAGCCATTGGTGTGCACTCAACTCTTGGCAAATGTGCAGAGCGTGCACATAAAAACACTTTGAAATGCCACACCCAAAACAGAGTAATCAGCTGTAGCTCACCAAAAGAGTGTGTTTAGCAATCTATCATTTCCTTGTCCCATAGGCTGACATGTCCTTATTTCTTGCTACAAATGGCAAGGGTTTATTTTTGCCATTGTACGTATTTAAGCAGTCATCCAATTTTCGTCATTTCCAAATATCTTGCTACTATCCTCTCTAAGTTTCTTTGCATCTTTAAATATCTGGGTCATATTCCTTATAATTCATTTGCTAATGAAATGCTTTCTGTGTAGAAAGAAGAGCTCCTGCTTTCACCACCATCCCCAGCATGAGCATTTATGAAATGGGGACATTTTGTTTTGTCCAAGTAAATCAGAAAGGTTGAGTTTCTTCTCCAAAATCTGTTCTGTGTTTGTTTACTATATGAGAGAGCTGAGATGAAATTGGATTTGTAGCTCATAATTTTTCTTCTTTTCCACAGAAATTTGTCTTCCTTCTCCAAAAGTGTTGAGTAAAAGGAGCTAAGGGGGCTGCATCTGAGGAAAACTGAGGAGCAGATTCAATTTCTCTTCAGAGCTTCTCACCTCCTCCTTCAACGCTGTTTCCTTGCAATTCCGGGGCAGTTCCCTCATGGGAACGTATTTTCAATTATACAGTGTAGGTGGGGCCAGGACTTCTAAAGACTGGGAAAGTAGGCAGACTTGGCTCCTCTACACAGTGTGATTTAAGAGGCCCAAATAAGAACCCCCTGCTTAAAAATCTCATTTTCTTACAGGTGTCCCAAGATCTCAACTCTGTCCATTCAGAGTCGTATCTCTAAATTCTTTCCCCTATCTTCTTTAAGACGTAGATATTTCTGGAAGAACAACTCATTAAAATAGGTCTAAAGTTTGTGACTAGCCCAGGCAACACAGAGAGACCCCGTCTCTACAAAAACGTTTTAGAAGTTAGCCAGGCATGGTGGCACCAGCCTGTAGTCCCAGCCACTCAGGAGGTTGAGGCAGGAGGATCACTGGAGCCCCAAAATTCAAGGTTATAGTGAGCTATTATCAGGCCACAGCACTCTACTCTGGGTGACTAGAAGAGTAACCAGCTGTAGCTCACCAAAGGAGTGTGTTTAGAGATCCACCATTTCCTTGTTCCATAAGCTGACATGTCCTTGTTTCTTGCTCCAAACGGCAAGGGTTTATTTTGCCACTGTTAATTAATTAATTAATTAATTAATTAATAAGTCTAAAAAAGATGCTGATATATATTAAAAGACTTTCTCTTTCTAGTGAAATTAAAATTTTGTGTGATTATAGTCCAGTACTTCTTTAGTGATGTAGGTCCTAGACGTAGTGAAAAGGAAGCTTGACATATGGTTAACTATTTTCTATCCTGCTTGAGGCTGACATCTGGGTGTGGTGGGGACCAGGCCAGGAATTGTGACCTAGAACCCCAGCATTCCTTACAGCTCTGTTTAGAGTACAAGTAAACTAAGAAATAAATTCATCTATCAGCCTAACATTATAACAGCGATTATCCAACTTCTTAGTTCTACAAGAAGATAAGAAATGCAGAACTCCTAGTAAATCTAGAAAACAGAATACTCTTCACACAGATACGTGCATAGAAGCCAGATGAATCCTTCCTTAGAAATAGTCACTAAGAACTTCGGTGTTAGAATTGAAATTAAGGAGAGTTAAAGCCAAGATTCCATGGAAAGTTCAAAATATATCAAATATACAAAGTTTAAGGCTAAGAACTATCCTATCAAAGCATCAAAATAAAGAGGAAGTCAAGGAATCAAAGACTGAACAAGTGCTGGAATCTGTTCAACAGCTTTTCTGAATTCCTGAATGAGATGGTCTTACCCTGGGCATGCAGTAAGGGGAAATTCTGCCGCACCGAGGTCTCCACAGTACGTGGCCTCGCTGGAAACAGTGGCCTGCTGTGATAAGACCAGGGAAGGACCAGGGACTCAGGGGAAGGTACTCTGTCCTGTTGCATTGCTCTGCATTTCTGGAAGCTCTCTTTGTAAAAGCTCTGAATTGGCTCTGGATAAGGGAAAGAGAATCTTCCCTGCTAAATTCAGCAGTCTCCATGGAGGATTTAGGGAGATGACACCATCAAGAATGCCTTGATGACAGTTGTTGACAACCATATATGACCTTTTCACTTTAGGACAACTTCACGTGTTCTTAGAAAGAGCTTTGGATAATATGTTTCACTTTTCATAACCAGAAATCTCTAGACCTCCTGAGGTTCCTTTCAGGAATTTCATGTATCTCCCATACTTTTTCAAACTATCACAATTTCTGCTAAGAGAGAGGTAGTACAAAAAAGAGATAAACAATATTTTCTCAGTTAAACGGGCATTTGAGATATAAAAACAATTGGATGGCTAATCCATTATCTAGTTCCAAAGTTTTCCCCCTTTCCCCCAGTACTAGGGAATGGGTGGGAGAGGGAGTGGTCATGTGACATAGTTTTAGCCAATGACATGCCAGCAGGAATCTTCTGGGGACTTCTGGGAAATGTTGGCTTTCTTGGTTAAACTGATGGATAAGGCTGAGGCTGTCCTTATGCCTCTTCTTCCTGCCTTACATGCAAACTTGACATCTGAAACAGAGGAAGCCATTTTGTGATGATGAGAAAAAGACCAGGAGAATTGCCAAGATAGTGACTGTGACATTACCAAGCTGCTGATACTAGGTCGCCAACCTTCAGCCTTCTTGCTATGTGAGAAGCAAAATAATCCACCATCTGCTAAAACCACAGTGAGTTGGATTTGCATTTATAGTGATACAAGATTTTCATAGGCTTCCCATGAAAGAGATAGCTTTGTCATGAGTTTCTTCCAATAATATGTAGCATTTAATTAAAAAATCAAAGTATTTTCTAGACATGAATATTACTATGGGAATAGGCTGATATAATGGCACCCTACAGCTTTGGGCAGTCATTGAAATCCAACCACAAAAGGAAAATAAATCACTCAACTCACTTCTAAATTATTTGATTTATTGATATATCACCAAGCATACTTATAATTAAATCAGGGATTCTGGAGTTTGATATATTGACTCTTTGGCTGTTAATCTTACTGAAACTTCATACCAACTAGAAGCATGAAAAGTTCTTGTAATATGAATATCCTTTGGGCCTGGTGAAACTTTGCTTTCTCTCAGATTGAAATAAGAATCTTGTAATCTGTTTAATCTGCTTAATAAGTCCCTGCTCTATTTCATAGAAGCCCAAATGCCTTAGTCTCAAATAAAACATAAGGTTAAGGCAATTTTCTAATAACTCGAAGCAAAAGAGGAAAAGTTTGCCTCCTCTAAGGCTGATTCTAGAAAGGAGCTTAGCAGGCCTTAACCGCAGGCGTCAAAATGTGTGCCATGAGCCAGTGGCATCCGATAGATCACCTGCGAGCTTGTTAGAAATGCAGTGTCTCAGGGCCCACTCCAGATCTGAGTCACAGTCTGCATTTGAGCAAGAGCTCTGGGGATTTGTGTGCACTGTAAAGGGAGCGAAGCCATGCTCACAGTCCCTCAGCCTCCTCTTCATCACCACCATCTGGGAAAGGTGGCCGATGGCCCCTCTGCATCCAGGGCTGGAGCCAATTGGTAACAATTAGGGAGGAAGCAAAGAATGTAAAGAAGCCTGTTGTTGGGGCTTGGAGATGGCCTTTCTATCCCAACCCCATGTTGATGCTGTTCTATCTCAAAGGGGTCTGCCTAATATAGAAGCATTCTGTATGGCAATATTTCTCAGGCTGCGGGCTGCAGATGCTTTCTCAGGGCTTTGGGAGCTTCTCCTTCTTTTTTAGGGGGTGATATTATATTTTAATTTTAATATTAATCCTAGAAAAGAATCAATATTATCAGAAGCACGTGGAATTCTGCGTACATCCACACAATACTTGTACTCCCAATGAGGATGCTATATGGACAAAAATTTTGCAGGAGTTTGAAAAGAGGAAAGTGCTGAGAGAGTGATTCACTAATCCCATGGTCAAAGTTTTACATTCAAAAGAATCCACTCCACTGCAGTTGGTGTGTGTTCCTCTTGTAAGCAGATGCCATTGGTGTAGGTACCAACTTGCAAAAATTCATTAGCAGCAAGCACAATAGTAAATATCCAAGGAAGCGTTTTTCTGTTCCTATTCAAGCAGGAATTGGATTTGTTATCCATTTAATTCATGTTCCAATTACACTGTGATGTTAACTTTATCTTCAGGAATACAAGACAGTTTT
Source organism: Lepilemur ruficaudatus (assembly GCA_963574885.1). Classification (NCBI taxonomy): domain Eukaryota; kingdom Metazoa; phylum Chordata; class Mammalia; order Primates; family Lepilemuridae; genus Lepilemur; species Lepilemur ruficaudatus. Next base: position 4,885 of record CAUYRT010082909.1, read on the forward strand.
ACTGAACTGCTTTTAAAATTTGACTTTCATGGATTTCTCACTGACAGTTTTATGTATGAGGTGAAATTTTTTTTGAACTAGAAAATGAAGTCTTGAAAATGTTAATATTATCCTGAAAAAGTGTTCTTGGGTAAACTGGCATTAGTATTATTGAAGTCACAAAAAAGAACCCCAAAATATATAAAGTTGGACATGAGGCTGCGCTTGCAATTTAATTTCAGCAAAACAGCCTTCTCCAGTCACGTTAAAATTGTGGATTTGAATATTTTCGTTTTGTAGCTTTACTTGTATTTAATTTGTAAATCTGTTTTGGCTTTATAGTTGTATAAGAGCTATAATCATAAGGAGTTTATATTTCACTTTATGATTTTACATATTTAAGTAACAGTATGATAAAAATAAATCAATAAAGAAGGCTTAATTACTTTCTTTTAAAAGAGAGATGTCCGTTATTGAAATTTGAGAAACATCCCTGTAAGAGGGCTGCTCATCTGAGTTTTCCCATTCTGGGAACTAGAATCTAGACTGAAGAGTCATGTAGGTTTCACGCAGGTCACGTAACTACCCGTTACATGCTTTGAAAGGGTTCTCTAATAGGGTGTTTTATTAGGATAGCAAAATGCTTTGGCTAAAATAGCTGAACTCACATTGCCTTCTTCCAAAAAGGATTTTAGGTAGTTTTCAAATACAAATAAAACATTGCAAGACAAAAGAAAAGTGAAATAGATGTGAGAAGTAGAACAAAGGAAAACAAAGGTATGAGAGCCAGAGGGAACCTGAGTGGAATGAGTACACAAATGCATGCCCTGAGGTCCCTATGTCACAGGTACAATGGCTGGTTCCAGTGTGGCTTTCTTGACAGAATGTGTAGTCTTCCCTTGGTGTCTTTGGGGGATTGGTTCCAGGACGCGCATAAATACCAAAATCTGCCAGTGCTCAAGTCCCTGATATAAAATGGAGTGGTATTTGTGTATAACCTATGCTCATCCTCCCCTACAAAGTCACGTACGTGTCATTTCATGACAGGGATGCATTCTGAGAAATGTGTCATTAGGCAACTTTGTTGTTGTGTCAACATCATAGAGTGAGTGTACTTACACAAACCTGGATGGTGTAGCGTACTACACACCTGGGCTATGTGGTATAGCCTATTCCTCCCAGGCTACAAACCTGTACAGCAGGTTACTGTACTGAATACTGTAGGCAATTATAACACAGTGGTAAGTATTTGTGTATCTAAACGTACCTCAACATGTAAAGATACAGTAACAATATGGTATAAAAGATAAAAATGGTACACCTATATATAGGCCACTTATCATGAATGGAGCTTACAGGACTCAAGGTGAGTCAGTGAGTGAGTGGGGAGTGAATATGGAAGCCTAGGACATTATTGCACACTACTGTAGACTTTATAAACACTGTACACTTAGACTACACTACATTTATAAAAATATTTCTTCCTTTAATAACAAATTGACCTTGACTTACTATAACTATTTTCCTTTATAAGCTTCTAATTTTTTTTAACTTTTCAACTCTTTTGTAATAACACTTAGGTTAAAACACAAACACATTGTACAGCTGTATAAAAATATTTTTTCTTTATATCCTTATCCTATAAGCTTTTTTCTATTTAAAAATATATTTTTTTTACTTAAAATTTTTTTTTGTTAAAAACTAAGACACAAACACACACATGATTCTAGGCCTACAGAGTCAGGATCATCAATATCACTGTCTTCCACCTCCACATCTTGTCCCCCTGGAAGGTCTTCAGGGGCCTTAACACACATGGGGCTGTCATCTCCTTTGATAACAGGTCCTTCTGGTACCTCCTGAAGGACCAGCCTGAGGCTGTTTTATAGTTAACTTCTTTTTTTAATAAGTAGAAGGAGCACACTGTAAAATAAAGATAAAAAGTGTAGTATAGTAAATATATAAGCCAGTAATACTGCTGTTTATTATCATTACCAAGTATTATATACATAATTTGCATAATTGCATACAGTTGTATATGACTTTTATATGACCGGCAGCACAGTAGGTTTCTTTCCATCAGCATCACCACAAACATGTGAGTAATGCATTGTGTTACCACGTTACAAAGACTATGCATCACTAGGGGATGGGAATTTTTCAGCTCCACTATAATCTTCTGGGACCACCGTTGTGTATTTGCTCCATCGTTGACTAAAATGTCGTTGCGTGGCATGTGACTGTACTTTAAATCATCTCTAGATTACTTACAATACCTAATGCAATGTCAATGTTATGTAAATAGTTGTTGCACTGTGTTTTATTTGTGTTGCTTTAATTCTCGCATTGTTATTTTTATTTATTTATTTTTAAAAATATTTTTGATCTGTGGTTGGTTGAATTTGAGGATGTGGAACCCACGGACACAGAGGGCCAACTGTATATGGACCTTGCCTGTCTTTGTCTTCCACATATCCCTGGCATCTTTCACAGAGCCTGGTATTCAGTAAGTGAATGAATAAATAAACGAACGAATGGGTCACAACAGGAAGGGGGAAAAATAAGTTGCAAGTCAGGCAGAAATAAATCAATTGTTCAGCAGATACATAACTATATTTGAAATTGAGAGGGAAAATTTTTCCCACGGATGACTGACTGTAGGTATATGTTTTGCTATACGATGATTTAGGCATATGCAAATTTCAGACATCAAATACAAATAATTGGAAACAAAACCATTGATATTTACATCATTTTTAAGTAGAGATCAATAACTAAATTTAAATGACTCTCCAGTATATTGATATATATACATACAGCTAGTGAAATCAAAACAAATAATTATACTACATCCCAACTTCTGTTCACATGTTGAAATCTGAGAAGCCCTGTTAGTAAACTAAAGAAGATTCCGAACAATTTTACCTAAGTTGGCAAGGCATCCATTGTTGTCAAGTGAGTTCCTATTGGTATGCATTTAGCTACCAATGTAGCATGAGCCAGGGATAGGTCATGGATTACATCATTGAAACCCACTTTTTTCCCCCATATGAAAAAGATGGGGTCTTCCCTGCCTACCCTACCGCATGTAACTTAGCTCACAGCCTTTAGCCCTATACCCCTTTCCCTGAAATGTGAACTCTGCGTAGGATGGGAGTTTGCACAGCATCAACCCATTTACAAGAAGCAAACCCTCAAAGATGATAAAACAGAGCAACCAGAATTACTCTGTTTTCATAGGAAGAAGAAAAAAGACAAATATATCATATGGTTGTATTCAAAAAGAAGAGTCTCAAACTTTGAAAAAGTTCTTTGTTTTCCTTTCCAATTTAAAATTTTCTGTTTCTATATACACATCATAATGCAATTACTTCTGACTTAGTATTTGCTGTAAAATAAAATAAATTTCCCAAAGCACAACATATGAATGGTAATAGTAAATCTAAAAAAAAAAAAAAGTTTTGCCAGTCTTCCTGTATTGCACATTGTTAAAAGAATTCCAATGGTCAGTTTTAGGAGTTTCACCACATTCTGAAATTTGTTGGGAAGGTTGTAGTGATATTTTTATTTAAAAAAATTTTTTGTAGTAATATTTTTAATACCAATCCTTCAAGTTTGATCTTGTGTTTTAAAAATCTGAATTACTTTGGTGTATTTTGTTTCCAGTCTGAAATCTATGCTGTTTGACTCACTTTTTCTAAGAGTTTACATGGAGACATTTGGATTATGTATATCTGTGTAGGGCTGTGGTCTTCAAACCCCGGCCACAGAGAGCTCACAGCAGGAGGTGAACAGTGGGTGAGCAAGCAAGGGCGTTTACAGCGATGCTACCCATCACTTGCATCACCCCTGAGCTCCGCCCTGCCCCTGCCTCTTCCTCACCCTCACCCCACATCCGTGGAAAAATTGTGTTCCATGAAACCAGTCCCTGGTACCAAAAAGGTTGGGGACTGCTAGTGTAGAGAATTCAGCAGAAACATAGCTTTCGTATTTCTGCAAAAGTCACACAGTTCCAAATTATTGCAGCCAGTGTTCTAGGAACGCAATTACCACTTCATTCATCTATACCCATCTTTCCTCATTCACCTCCTTACTTCCCCGGTCAATCAGTTTGCTCATTTATTTCTTCATTGTGTAGAGGACGCTCTCAGTTAGAACATGAGTAGTTTGTGAGAATAATGTCTACACAATAATTTGATGTCCTCATTATCCTAGATGGAGTTCTCTTCACCTTAAGGATTAAAAATATGGCATACTCAAGCAATTTCTCCAGTGACAGTTTCCTCACTTTATTGCAGGGTGATTGGTATCTTGACTTTTCATGAATTTCACTATTGTGCCTGAGATGTCATGCTACACACATTGCCATGAGATTTTTAGTCCTAACCCAAAGGGTAAAACAATTTCGTATCAAGAGTGAGAATTGCAGCACTATTTTGTGGGTGGATAAACTGCACCTTGACCAGGAACTTGGTCAACGTTTGAGTTCTATGTGGAGTCAGGTATTTTGCAGACAGCCCACAAAAAAGTAAATAACATGACATACAAGTTTCATTAACACTAATGAGCATTCCTGACTATTTGAATATTGGTGAAAATGAGGAGTGGATGAGCATCACATTTAAGAATTCTGTTAACTCAGCAGTGGGACTTTTCCAAACTGTCCTGGGTGGCCGAAGTGACTGCTCGCTCAAAGCCAAATGCTACCCTGGAATGCACCCACAGAGCAGAGAGGAGAAATGCAAAGTTTAATTAAAAAGAGCTCATAAGAGCTAGAAGATCAACCCTGTTGTTTAATTAAATTGTAGACATTTTGGAGAACTGAATATTTAAGGGATATGTCTTATTTCTTAAGCACCCTTTGTTTGATTTTGGACTCTCCCCATGAAGTCCAAAGCCAGTCAGAGAGTAGATGTCTTTCCCCCCCACCCCAGGACACTACTCAATGTTCTACAATTCCACTTACTATTCCTTTTCCGGGCCTTGAGAAGTGAGGACATGGTGGCATTTTCCTCCCCATTCTCCTTAATGGGGCTTCTTCTAGACCTTTGGTACCTTTGGGAATGTCACCAAAAATCCAGCCTTGAAAGATCACAGGAGTCAGTCTGTGCCCATGTGGAACCTGGATCATTTTGGAAATGCAGAGAGAAAGATAATGGTGGCATTTGCAAATGCTTGCTTTTGATGTGTTTCCACTCTTACCATCATGACACAGTGGCAGGCTGAATCTGAAATGCTAGGCTGTCCCACTGGATTTAGCAGAGCCCTGAGAATTCTTCCTGCTCCGTAGGAGCTAGAATACAGTTACGCTATCCGGTGATGATTGTGCTATTGTTTTGACTCTCCACATTTGCCCACAGGGGATTCTGGTCATTCCCAGGCCAGTGGAGGAGAGGAAGGGGTCTCACAATCAATTATCTACAGTCTTTCATTTTTCCTTCAATTGATCTCCTCTGGAATAAAATGTGCTCTATGGACCCAAACCTAACTTTTTTTTAAACTGGATCATTTTCCATAATCTATCTCCAAATCCCTTCCACTTAAATAACCCGTCCTCACAGAGTCAAGACTATCCACTGGCATAGTGGAGGTGATTTGTGGGCTGCTAAAAACTCAGCTAACTGAAGTAGTACATCCCATGGATCTGCCCAATATTTGCATACTATCAATATTGAAATAAACCCTCTAGAATATGGAAAGACAAAATTCCTCAGGAGACCCCAGGTAAAGTTCAAATATGTGACCTGGAAGAGAAACCATGTTACTCAGTTAATACCCATTAACATTTTACCCAGATTTAGTCTCTTATATAAGATTGTGGCATTGTTAGCCAAGATACGGAATTGACTTAAATGTCCATTAATGAATGAATGGATAAAGAAACTGTCATGTGTATATATGTATATATAAATATATATACACACACACACAATGGAATACTATTCATCCTTAAAAGAGAGAGAAATCCTGTCATTTGGGACAATATGGATGAACCTGGAGGACGTTACACTAAGTGAAATAAGCCAGGCACAGAAAGACAAATATCACTTGATCTCACTTATATGTGGAATCTAATAATGTCGAATGCATAAAAGTAGAGGGTAGAATGGGGGCTACAGAGGTTGAGGGGGTGAGAAGGAAGAAATGGGGTGTTGTTGATCAAAGAGTACAAAGTTTCAGGTAGACAGGAAGCATAGATTTTGAGATCTATTGCACAGCAAGGTGACTACAGTCAATAATAATGCACGTATAATTCAAAATAATTAAGGGAGTAAATTCCAACTATTTCACCATAAAAATGATAGGTAAACTATGCGATGGATATGTTAATTATATTGATTTAATCATTCTACATTATGTACATATATCAAAACATCACATTGTACCCAATAAATTACACAATTATGATATGCTAATTGAAAATACCATTAATAGGCCAGCTGGCTCTCGCCTATAATCCTAGCACTCAGGGAGGCCGAGGCGGGAGGATTGCTTGAGCTCAGGAGTTCAAGACCAGCCTGAGCAAGAGAGAGACTCCGTTTCTACTAAAAACAGTAAAAAATTAGCCAGATGTGGTGGTGCACACCTGTAGTCCCAGCTCCTTAGGAGACTGAGGCAAGAGGATTGCTTGAGCCCAGGAGTCTGAGGTTGCTGTGAGCTAGGCTGGTGCCACTGCACTCTAGCAGGATGACAGAGTGAGACTCTGTCTCAAAAAAAAATAAAATAAAATAACATTACTAATAAAAATATTGTGGTATTATTAAAAGACAAAAACTTAGAGCTCATCTAGACCACGTGCTTTTCAAAAGTGGAAAATGAGACTCTCTGCTTTTAAGTGACTGCTCAAGTTTGTAGTAGCAAGAACCCAGGTCCTTTGCTCCTCATCCAAAGCTCTTTCCAGTTTATGACTTGAGAAAGATTAGTGCAACTGGAAGAAATGGTAATCTGGTATTAGCCAGACCACAGGGAAGGGGCAGGCCAGGAGGGACACATTGAGTTACAGACAATGGGGAGAGTGGGAAACAACATCAGAGCCCCTACCCAGTAAGGACCAGATGGTTCTCACACCTCCGACAGGTCTGTGCCTATTGGTGAGGAGTGTAGGGGCTAGGAGTCAGTAGCATGTGTGTCCCAGGTGCCGCAGGAGGGAATGGGAAATAGAAGCCACACTACATGTTGAGGGAGCAACTTGGGACAGATCGTCAATATGGGGGACCCTTGGGGAAGTCAGACTCAAGAGCTCCATTTGAGGCCTGACAGAGTAAGGCTGGAAGTGCCTAAATAAGACACGAAGCAACTAAAGACTAATTGTTCCCCCACATTTTGGTCTAGAACAGGCCCTATTAGAGTCACATAATTGAGACTGAGACCTGTGATCTCAGGGTCCAAATAAGAGCCATGCTGAACACAGAACTGGGTGAAGTCCCACCCAGCTGTTTAACACCTTCATATTGTAAAGCAAATTGTGGTCCATTTCCTCTTGTGAGTATGTGAGATTCTTCACAGTCTTCCTGTGAAACAGGTCAGCAGCATGAGATTCTCAATTAATAGAACAAAAAAGATTGAAGTGGCCAAAGAACTTGCCCAGGAACAGAAAATGCTCAAAGGCTGACTATAGTCTATGATTCACAACTATCAAGTCCAGGACCCTGTCCATGGCTAAACCATGGTTCTTAGTGGAATTTCAGAAGTTGTAACATGCTCTGTTCCTCTGAGATTGTTTGTGTTACAAGATTGTGTTTTAAAAGTATTTTGTAGCATCTAAGCTAAGGCATGTTTTATAATTTAAATTCATTCTTTTTTAGTATTTCTTTAAACATCCAAACTCTCTTCCTGTCTCATTGGCTGCCACTTTCAGTCAGCTTTGCCAGCTCCCCTTCTCTTCCAAACCTCTACACGCACTAGCTATATCCTCTCCCTAGGTGATCTTGTCCTGTCCCCTGACTTTATATATCATCTTAGTCTAGTGTTTGTTGCTATAAATAAATACCTAAGGCTGAAAATTTTATATTATAAAAAAGGTTTATTTGGTTCATGATTCTGGGGGTTGGAAAGTTCAAGTTTGGGCATCTGTTTCTGGTAGGGCTGAAGCTGCTCCCTCATGGTGGAAGGCAAAGGGGAGTTGGCACATGCCATGATGACATAGCAAGAGAGGAGGAAAGAGAGAGGGGAGAGGTGCCAGGCTCTTTTTAACAACAAGCTTTCTTGGTAACTAATAGAGTGAGAACTCACTCACCAGCCCCTCAGGGAGGGCATTAATCCATTCATGAGAGGCTCAAACACCTCCATGACCCAAACACCTCCCACTAGGGCCCACCTCTGACATTGGGGGTCAAATTTGACATGAGGGTTGGAAGGGAACAAACATCCAAACCATGGCATATATCAATTGTATATTTAGGATCTCTAAATTTATTTCTCAAGCCTTTATTTTTTCCCCAAACTCCACACTCATACCCAACTTTCCCCTCAGTAGCACCACGTGGATGGCTAATGGGCATTTCAAATTTAACGTGTTCAAAAAAGAACTCTTGGTCCCATAGCTGCTTCCTTCCCCATGCCAAACCTACTCCTCCCCGTCTCCCTCCTGATAAGTGGCACCACTCTTCACCCACTTGCTGCAAACCTAAAAGTCTCCCTTGAGTGTTCTTTTTCCTCACACACCCACATTCCAGCTGTCATCAGATTCTGTCAGTTCTACCTTCAAAACATAATCATTATCATGACCTCTTTCACCATCTCCACCTCAGCCTCCCTAGCCCGAGTTCCTGTCAGCTTCAAACTGGGCTGGCCTTGTTACGATCTCCAGGATGGCTCTCCTTACCTTAACCATCTGTCCCCCATACCAGAGCCAGAGTCACCTGCTACTTAGATCACGGGACCTCCCTACTCAAAAGCCTCCAATGACTTCCCGCCACCCTTAACACAAACTGTCACCTCTCTACTGCAGCCTGTCCCGCCCTGGTGATCTGCCTCACCCCCAACCCTGACAATTCAGCTGCTACTTCATGCCAGTCATACTTGCCTTCTTGTTGCCCTCTCACATGGGGCTTCTTAATCTTTTCTGTACCAAAGGCCCCTTTGGTGGTCTGGTAAAGCCAATGGATGCCCTATCAGAAGGTTTTTAAATGTATAAAATTAAATACATAAGATTACAAAGGATACAATTACAATGAAATATGGTTACCAGAATATCAAAAAATACACTTGTGTTACAGTAATGCATGTGCTTCTTCACCAACATGTTAAATAACAGGATGCAGCAGCAGCTCTAAGAACTATCATAACTTTGAAGTCATCGTGAGCACCAATGACATTTCCAGACACCTGAAATAACTGCAATGTGATATGAAATACTGCTAATATTACTGCAGTTTGTTTGCCGGCAGTCATTACTGGAGGAAATGCTAAATTTCAGTTAGCAGTTAGTGAAAATAGAGATACAATTTTCTTCCCCGTTCATGTTCAGGGACCCCCTGATTCTATACGTAGACCCCAAGTTAAGAACCCCTGTTTAACACACCAAACTCATTTCTACTTCTGGAACTTTATACTTGCTATTCCTTCACTTGGAATTCTCCTCCCCTAGATCCCTGCATAGCTCACTCTCACCTTACTCAAGCTTCTGTCCCAAAGGCGCTTTTTCTCACCACCTGGCCAAAGCAGCACCCCCAGTTTGCCTGTCCAATATCTCCCTTGTTCTGCTTCCTCTTCACACTGACTTGCCACCCTTACAAGTCATGTTGTTTGTGTGTTTGTTTATTTGTTTACAGGCTTCCTGAAGGTAAATTGTACTGTCCACCTTGTTCTCCAAGGTCCCCCAAAATCTAAAACTGTGCCTGGTACAAAAAAAGCACTTAACAAATATTTGGTGGGATAAATGAATGGCTGTAAAAGGATGAACGCAATTTAGACTTTTAGATACGTGAAAGTATCCGGGGAAGAGATGTTTTTGTTCCGAATTTTAATCAAAAGGGACATGTTTTCACAATTTTTCAAAAATAATATTTCTAATGAGAAAATGTTCCATATTTTATAGCCTTATAGATATGGTTCTTGACCCATCTTGGGAGTGGACCTGGTTCCCTACAAGAGAAGTGAATGTCACAGTCCTAGAAGTTTGATGGACCTTTATCACAATGAGCAGTGCTTGGTTTGACTATCTCACATTAAAGTATAACAGATTACTTCTAAAAATAGCTATTTTATTTTAAACTTGCACTTACCATTTTGAATTTGGCTGACCCTGAAAAGGCACTTTTATTGAACTAGCATTATATTTAATACTTCGGTCAAAAGCAAATAATATTAGAGAGCAAACACAATGGTCTATCACATCATGTGAAGGCAAATTAATCCTTTACTACAAGGTCTGATTTAATACTGGACACATTGTGTTTGGGACACCATGGGACTTCCTGGTGATATCTCATTAGTCATTAAAAATGTAGGTGTCGGACTCAGGGAAGCAGACACAGCTTCAGAGATAAATGGATGTCATTCTGGCGTATGTGATGCCAGGGCAATGGTAGTAGGTGGGACTCAACAGGTGGGACATGTGGAACCAGAGATGGACCCAAAACCCTCTCCTAAGAAGCCCATGGAAGAGGAAAAAACCAAGAAGGAAGACATGGAGTCAGAAGTAGCAAGTTGTTCAAGTATCAACTTGTCCAAGTATGAGTTGATTTACTAGTTGCCTAAGCTAGGTAATTCCTGACTAGCTCCTGAAGATAAGAAGAAGAAAGAGGGAAAGGTAATCCATGTGCTATGACCTTGAAAAGAGAGAGAGAGAGAGAATTAGATATAACATAAAACTAACAAACAACATCTGAGAAAATGCCAGTCATTTCTCATTCGCAAATTATCTTACAAAAGCAAACAACTAAATGGAAGAATTGGCAAAATGTAGAGCCTGATAAAGAAAGCCAGAGAAAAAAATACTAGGGCAAACCTCAAGTGAATCCAGGAATAACTCTGAGAGCTAAAAAGGAAAGTTAAAAAAAAAAAAAAACTTATTAAATGCCAACCGGTGGATGTGTCCCTGCTGTACCAAGAAATTGGTGGTGTTCCCAGGGCATCGGTGTTAAGTAACTGAAACAAATTGTTTTTTATTCAAACAACTGCATTATGAACAGAACACTTGAAAACAAAGTAAAGCAGAAATAACGCAATTCTGAAACAGGCTGACGTCCATGTTGCATGAATGTGTAGTAGCAAAGCACAGAACAGGAGTGATCGCTTAATTGCATTTATGTAAGTGCTTCCACTCGTAGTCATCGGCAAATAATCTGATAATGTTTCTAAGTGGCAGAGTACAGATTTAGGGAGCATAGTGCTTGTTCCTGATGAAAATGAATTGATTGGAAACATTTTTCAAACTTTTCTTTTAAGCGAAACACTTTCATTTAATTCAGTTGAATCTGATTGAGTCTGATTGATAGGGGACCCAGAGTCCTGCCCACTGAGCTCCTTTTTGCCCTGAGCACCCACCACCTTCCCCTGTGGAAATCTAGGGGTCTGTGCAGCATATTTTGAAAACCACTCGATCAAAGAAAGATGATGTGGTGTGTGTGATAGGCAGGCACATTGATTCATTCTCAATATTTGCGGAGTGACTTGATCCAACATCAGCGTATCCACTTATCAAAGGGTGCTTGAAGCACCGGAAGGAAGTCAGCTTGGGACCCTGATTCCAGTTTCTTTATCTCAGCCACAGCTGCGCCATATGCACACTTTCTAAACTCTGAGCAATGGTTGTAGCAGCTGCAGCACAGTGGTGGGGTGGAGGGGAAAAGAACGGGGTTAGGTGGGCATTTGCCTACCCAATGTCTAGAGAAGCCAGGTAGAAGATAAAGGACATGAGCTTCCAGAAATTGAATGAAGCTTTAGCACCCCTGCCACCACCCCAGCTAATGAACGTCACCAATCCAAAGGACATTGAAGATCAGTTATTGCACAAACAAACTTGAAAAACCTGGAATCTTATAGCTCATATATGGAAGAAATTTGATAGAAGTTCTCCCTGTTCCAAAAATACACATGACATGACCAATAACACATTATGAAGCCAAAAGATCTTTTCTATCAATAATAATAAAAAACAATTTCCCATCAACCATGCTGGAAGAAAGACTAAATTAGCTATAATCACTATAGGAATTGATAGTACAAAATCATGGTAATATAAAGAAGCAATTAATAACTGTGTAACCAAAAAAAATTTTTTTAATAAAAAAGGAACTTAGAGAGATGTGTCTGACAATTAAACAATAAAAATTGTTATGATACTTTCTGGGGTTTTGTAATGTTTCTGTTATTAGTTAGCTTTTTAAATTTTAAAATTTGTTGTGATTTCTTTTCTCTTCCTAAAGAAATATCCGTTTTTGTATTAGGCATTTTGTATTCTTTGTATTAAAGATGGTGCCAAAAATTATACAAGCTTCTGGCCCTGCGAAGCCTGGGTCTGCACCTGTCTACCAGGGAGTTACAGTAGGGCAGGAAACAATTTATTCTTGGGCACGGTCCTACTCCGCTAGAGTTTGCAGCAGTCTAATGCACAGAGCTGATTGGAGGGTTGGGGGAGGCTTCTGTGGATTGAAAAATTGAGGAAGAGAAAGCAAGTCTTATTTTAGATCACATTCATATCAAAGGTCAAATGGCACCTCCTCTCCCCAAGCCAACTAAATTCTTCAATATTCGATTATCACTATGGACTTAGAAGAAAATGATTAATATAATAGAGACCCCACCTTGCATCTAAGCTGGAATTCCAGTCTGGAATTCCAGTCATAAAATGCTGGAGTAGGCCTATAAGAATTGATTTGCATGAAGAACAGAGAAGCCTTTGGGGAAAGAACTCACCTGAAAGGAAGCAGGAGCCTCACATGAGCAGCTTGTCCCTGTCGTGACTTATTACCACTGTAGATAATGCTAAGACTGAGTATAATGGTTGTTAATTACTCAGCATTCTATCAAAGAGAAGATCAGAGATCTAACAAAGTAACTTCACTTTTTTTTTGAGACAGAGTCTCACTCTGTTGCCCAGGCTAGAGTGCCATGGTGTCAGCCTAGCTCGCAGCAACCTCAAACTCCTGGGCTCAGGCGATCCTCCTGCCTCAGCCTCCCGAGGAGCTGGGACTACAGGCATGCGCCACCATGCCCAGCTAATTTTTTTTTCTATATGTCCTTAGTTGGCCGATTAATTTCTTTCTATTTTTAGTAGAGACAGGGTCTTGGTCTTCCTCAGGCTGGTTTCGAACTCCTGACCTTGAGCAATCTGCCCGCCTCGGCCTCCCAGAGTGCTAGGATTACAGGCGTGAGCCACCACACCTGGCCTAAGAAAGTAACTTCTCTTGAAGCTCATGTACTTTAAGGCATAAAGGGGTGACAGTGGTGGATGTAGGACAGCTTTAGCATTTGGGGAGCCCTGATGCTTTCTGATTCTATGGCATGAAAGCAGTTCTCTTGCAAACATAGTGATGCTCTATTGATGGCAGGTAGAATAGTGCGTGCCTGGTAAGGGTTAATTTGTCCATGAGTATTATGGAAGCTTCCTGAAATACTTTGGAGACAGGTAACACACAACTGAAGAGGTCCTGGCTTAGCAGGTGTGGGATGAACTGGTAAAATTTGGTTTGTCCAGCTTCAAGCAGACAAGGCATGAAGGACGTTATCTGTCACAAACTTGCTGTGCAACTTTACACCTCTGCTTTCCTCGTGGGTGTCAAACAGACGATGTTGGATGATCTCTGAGATGGCTGCTGACATTAAGCAATTGCAAGAGATTCTTTTTAGAAAAAAGTTCGTGTTAAAGAACGGCAAGAACAAAATGCTCCTAGCACAGTTGCTTCCTGGAAGTTTTTGTTAGTTTCAATAATGAGCAAATAAATATTGCCAAATGAGGAAGCCGAAGTATCTCCCACAGGTCCCCTCACCTAAGCATGCACTGGATATCTGTCAACATAATAGGGACCCAGTTTGCTTTCATCTGCATCTATGGTTCAAAGAAGCATGTGGAAATCTAGGAAATTATCTAGGTGTGACCAGTCAGAGGTGAAATCTACAAGACCTTATATGCCTCTGCAAATACAGTGCATAGACTGCTGGTTTCTGAAGACAAGGACAATCCTGGTTTGTAGCTTATCGGTTATGGTGAGAGAGAAGGGTATTTTATATGACTATATTTAATTATAGATATTTATGTGATCATATTTTATATGATGGCTGCTCTTTGCTTGATATAGTGAGGTGCCTTATAATGAGGGTTTGCTTTCTGAGAGAGATTGGCTCTTCATTTGAATAAATTGGGAAGTAGCTGCAAGGAATCACCAAATCTGAAATGACAAAATGGAGGGCCAGAGAGAAGAATTCAGCTTCAGACCTGGGTATTGAAAGATGGAAATTAATGTTCTCTTTATTTTATCAGACAGATTATATACAAAGGGTTTCAGTCATGCAAATAGCCGGGCTCCCACAGACCTAGAGAGAGTGACTTTTAGAATCGTGCCAAGACCTGGAAAGCACCTATCAATTTCTAGGTGAACAAAGTGAAGCCCAGAGCAAACAAGCAACTTCTCTGGTGGGTGCAGCATTTCTCAGAAGCACAGTGCAACCAGATCTGGGGGTGCTGCAGAGCTGGAATTCAAAAAACAGTACTTCTGCCCGGACTGTGGGATATGGCAATGGGGGCGGTGGCTGTAGGGCACTGTGACCATAGAATGCTGTGTCAATGGTGCCCCTAGAATTGTGATGTGTGTTACCTGCCCAACTGTACATGGCGACCCTGCTCTGTCCACCTTGTCCCTACTTAAAATTCAGTTCCAAGTCCGATCCATGACTGGCAGTCCCAGGAAAAGGAAGGGCGGAGGCGCTGGAGCAGCTCTCTGTCCTGCGCACTGCCTTTTCCTTTCCTAGGAATGCATTTGCTTTTTAAAAGTTGCTTACAGAGCTGAGCTGATGGCTTTCCCAGATGCCCCACAATCAGACAAGGCAGCAGACACTGGGAAAGCCCAAATGAATACTCATGCATGTTGGAAAGGTTAGAGATGACAACAGGAAATTAGGGAATTGTGAGGAAAACTGAAAATCCATAGCTAATTTAGGAAGATGACTGGTTGGAATTCTCCAGTCTCTTGCTTCTCTGCCAAACATAGCTGCTGCTAAGAGAATATGCACCAAAATGCAGCAGAGCCCCTCTTAAGATGGCAACATGCAGAAAGCCGGGGTCTCCGGCGGAGAGTTGTGGAGGAGAAGCCAAAAGAGCACTCCCAGGAGATGAAGAAGTCGGATTCCTTGTAGAAAAGCAGGCAGCAGGTGGCACTTTCTCAAGCACACCCAGACTCATTCACTGCAGTGTTTCAAAGACACAGCAGAAAACGGTCTCAAGAGTCTATAGCCCAACTCATGTCCATATCAGGGAAATGTTGTAAATTTAGTATGGATGTTAAGAAAGAAACATGCTTTGAGCTCCTCTATTGCCTTCTGCCCATTCTCTCTGCAATGCCACGGGGTCACACACACCCCCTGCTGTTCACCTCTACAGACTTTGTCCCAAATTCTCCTCTGTGCAATGCCACATCTGCAGAGAAACTGACACAGAAGAGTCAGGCAAGCTAATGTTTAGACCAATGGACTTCAACCTTGGTGGCACATTGGAATCAACTGGGGAATTTCATAAAAAACCCCCGCACCTGCCTCCTACCCCAGACCAAATAACTCAGCACATCAGGCTGGAACACCAGCATTTGTGAAGAGCTGGAACAGGTCAAAGCATCCACCAACCCTGAGAGTTAATTCCCAAACTTTGCTCAAATTCAAAACTCTTTTCTTTGAATTTCAACTCTTTAGCAACCCCAAATTCCAGTTGCATATTTTGGGGAGCTCAAAAAAAGCCCAATACCTAGATTGCACCCCCAAATTTCTGGAGGTGGGAATCAGGCATCAGGATTTCCAAAAATTTCTCAGGTGCTTCAAACATTTAGCCAAACTGGGAACCAATGAGTTAAATGATTACACTTGAAACCAAACAGTAGGATCAGTGTGTGTGTGTGTGTGTGTGTGTGTGCGCGTGCGCGCGCGCACGCGCGCCCATGGTTGGGGGTGGGGTGGACTTGTCTTCCAAGCCAGGGATAAGAAATTAACAGAGTTTGGCAGGAGCCTGGTTGGTAGTATTAACAAATCTAAAGATAGAACATGTCAACCAAAATGGGATGTCTGCATGGAACAGAGAAAGTGGGAGTCAGAGAGGAAGGGCTGGCCAAGGGAGCGTGCATGGGTGACCTCATAGGAACATCCAGTTCTATCTGTTTGGCAAGCCCATCCCCAAAGAAGAGATGAAGGCACGAGCTTAAGAAAATTTGACACCCTGTGACATTAAAACCATCCCTCTAATATCCCCTGCTCAGCCTGTGTGCACGAGCTGCGTTCACATTACCATTTGTCTTCCTATTTAGTTTCCTACTGGGAAAGAACATGTTAGTCAAGGTGACACAGATGTCCACTCAGCTTAGATGTTCTTATTTCGGGTTGCAAATTAATAAATTGTCATTTTGGTTTATATAGCAGTCTCTTGAGAGCTTGAGTGATGTGAATCTGTCCCTGAGAAACTGACCCACTCTAGCATGTTGATAAAGTCCAGTTTCTGCAAATCAGTTTCACGAAAGTGGCACCATCTTGAAATTCCTGGGGCTTAGTGCAGAGCCTTTTTCATGATAGTTCTCTGCCAGATTGGGAACTCCTGGAAGACTACAGTCAGTGTTTCATTCTTCTGTGTATCACCAATACCCAGCTTAGTGCTAGGACCTTATAGGCAAGGATGATAGACTAAATATTTGCACCCAAGTTAGTGGCACCACCCTTTTCGCACAATGCCAGCGCAAGTGCTGGAGCAGAGTCCTGGAGGCCTTTGTGGGACCAGGTGTTAATCTTGTAGGCACGTGGCCTTAGGGAAGTTGGGGTGGGGGGAGGTCCTGGGGAAGGGATTAGAATGTCTGCAGTAGAATGGGGCACTGTGAAGGCTTAAGGTAGAGACATTTTACCAGTCAGTACAGAAGTATTTTGATATTTTAAAAATGAGAGGATACAGTCACATCGTTGCATGACAGCTGGATATCAGCTCTGTTTTTAGGTGACACGTATTTGTTGATTCAATGATTACCCCCTTAAAGCATCCTTCCCTGGGGCTGGTGGCACTCTTCCATCGGCCTTCCTTCCCAGAGCTTCCTGACCTCAGACCTGTGAAAAATCGCCACTAGGCATGGTCAGATGGCTGGGACCTGAAGGGCGAGAAGGAAAGGAGTGTGTTTTCCTCACAGGATTAAGAACACAATGCACAGGCCTGCTTTAGCTTTAGTTTAAAAAGAAGTTACAAAAGCCTCATGTCTTTTGCAGCTGTGAACCTCCTTTGGTAAAATCACTGGTTTTTTTTGCTGCATTCTCCTTTGAAAGCAAAAAAACCCGTTAGTCTAATATTTGTGGCAAGGCAGCCTGATCAGATCAGATGAGAACAAAACTTCTGATCCCCTTTCTAGTGGCATCTACTCCGACTCCCCAACAAAGCAAGCGTCTGAGAACTGCCTCTTTAGCATTCTGCACTGACGCTCTCCTACATCTGATATTCCGTGACAAGGGATCGCTGAAGGATGTCACCAGGGGACAGCGCAGAGGAACACTTGTTCACCGTGTCATTCCTGCTCTCTCATTCTGGTGGCGACTTGTCGGTCACCCTCCTCGGGGCACTTTAAAAGGACTCGTGCAGTCAATGAGACAGGGAGATCTACAGGGCTCTTCTTGGCTGGTGGTGTTATTGTGAAATACGGATGCCATGTGTGTCAGTTCGTGGTTCATCATGCTGCCCACGGTTTTGGCTTTTTAGACATTTCCTCTGATAGTTTACTGTGCCCTTGCTCCCAAATCCCCACTCTCTTAAATATTAGTAAACTGTGTACTGTCGTGCTATTGAGAAATCTAGTCTAGAGATGTATTCAGAGAAGGCTGGGGCTCCTCTTAACATAGTTTATACTCATACTAATACCTAAATTATTTCACAGCTTCTGGGTGTATACAGTTGGAAGTAGGATTATTTGGCACCCACTATAATAAACACGAGATGTCTAAAGAGGTGGATGGACACCTATCATGCCATAGTACCAAAATATATCTAGACCAACTCTGAAGGTAGCCACAACGGCAAAACATTTGTTCCCAAGTTACTATTTTGGTGTCGTCTTCCGGGAATCTCAGAAAGCTCTCGGCTGAGATAGAAACAGAAAGAGTTTCATTATTCAAAAGGAAAAATCTATTAGATTTTGTGAGCCCAGAGTGAAAACAGCACGTGAACTCGGGGCTGCCAGCGGACCCTCACGACAGCTGGTTCAATGGGCAGAAGTGAGAATGTTAATAAACACCCTACTGAAAGGAAGTTGTTGGATAGTAATTAACATATGCCATTAGTATCTGTCCCTTCGGCCAGACACGGCAGACAGGCTGAAACCATACATACAAATGAGTGTCTGCTAAGACTGTGCGCGGGAGGAAGGGGGACAGTGTCATTGTGAGTGGCTGGTGTTGTCAGCAGCTTTAAATCACAGAGCCACTGAGTAACAAAAACAGGGACGGCTTTTGTGTTCTGGAACAATCGGGTGACTTAACATTTTAAAAATTTAATAAACAGTTTTTCATTCTCATTGACTTTTCCTTTCCTCAAAACATGCTGTTTATAGCGTTGGGAGTTTTTTTTAAAGAAAAATACTGATTTAGCTTTTTTTTTAATCGATGAGTATAGGACTGCAACTTATAACTTTTTGTTTTTAAACCACAATTTCCTAATCTCTCCAGGAAGAGAGGTGATTACGTGAGTCTTAGGGGTCGTTGTACTTCTCCAGACTGACCTTTATCGGGTGACCTATAATGGTTTGTAAATCATGCTGGCTACTCCCAAATGCTGCCTCTCACGACACGGTGGAGTCAGAACTGGACACACAGAAGTCAGCTGGCTTCAGTGGCCTCTTTTTGCCAATGGGAAACTGAGGCGCAGAAGAATGAACACGTGTTCCTTAAATCACGGGCCTGGTCTGTGATTTCCTTCTTCTTACCCGGGGATGCACCGTCTCGTTGCTTGCTGCTTTGACAATGACGCGGAGTGACTGATTCCATACTACTTTGGTGAGGAAAAAAAGAGGCATTAAAAAGAGACCACACCACAATTTGATCTTCTTCATGTGTGTTGATTTGCTGAGAACACACACATTTAGAAGGAAATGAAACATTTTAAAGGCACGAGAAGCAGCAAAGCTTGGTGCCATTTGGCTGTGAGATGTCACGACTAGTTAAAATGGGAAAATCTGGCAGGAACAAAGAATCAGCAGAAAAATAAAAGAATTAGAAGTCAGAGAGATACATTGAAATATGAGTTGACGAGAAAGACTGGCACCACAAATAAGTAGGTAGAAGCTTCTGGAAGCATCTAATGTGTAATTTAATATATAATTTTCCTATTATAAATTAATTGAATGATTGCATTTGGGCATCTGTGAATAATTAAAGTTGGCTAAAGTTTCTCTTGGTGTTGTCTTTGAAGAAAGAATTTGTTAAACCAATTAAAGAATAAACAAAAATATAGACAAATTAATTTAATCTAATTAAGACAGCAAAATACCTTTCAAGCATTGTTTAGGCTTTTCTTTTTTTTAATGCTGCCTTTAAATGAGTAGCATATATTTGCTAAAACAGACCCAGTAATATCTTTATATTTATGTATTTTCACTAGTGGTTAGTTCACTTCTCAACTTAATTTAAAAATAAAGGGCTCTATTAGGCAATAGATTAAAACGACTTTTGTTTAAGAACATTCTGTGGATGAGTGTAGCCAGTCTCAGGGTGACAAGTGTTCTTGTCCTCATTGGCTGCACCTGGGGACACTGTTGGCCATCAAGGAAACCTTCCCAGAAGGGAAGGCAATTCACAGCTATCAGAGTGACTGTGGGCCCCAAGAACCTTCAAACTGGCCCTCAAGTCCATTTCAGGCAGCTTAAGCCTTTCTCTAAGCAAGTTAGCCTTTCTATCAACTGGCGGTATCATTTATTAATAATTTATTTGTTCCAAAGACTTACATTGAGCTCCTTCTTAGCGTTGAATACAGTGCCGGACAATGGGCTTCCATCCTCAAACAAGGCAGGATGGGCGTCCTTAATGTGGCTTTTGCTGTTTTCTGTGCTTGCCCCTTGTTCAGATTCTATATAAGGTCGTAACCCCAAGAGATGTTATTTTTTTGCCTTGGAAGAAGGACAAGTGAGCAATCAAAGAGAAAGGATTTAAACATTCATTTATACTATGAGTTTGGGGGCCTCACAATGCCCCATTCAGCTCTTGGTAAAGGGTATATGTCCGACCAAAGGTTAGAGACAGGAATACAAATGTTAGTGCTTATAAAGACCATGGAGACCCTCTGGAGCAGCCCTTTGGTTTTACAGACAAGGACACTGAAACTCAGAGAGGAAAACAGAAGGTTCAAGGCAAAGCCAGCTCTGTCTCCTGTACCAACCTTGCACTGAGCAGAAACTATTTGAGAGTCAATAGATATGTATTAGGAGGACAGATGAATTGAGACAACTCTACCTAAAAACAAAATGCCAAAGAGCAACTTAAAGATACCCTCCAAAACTTTTCATGAATACTTATTTAGAAGAGGTCCTCAGGAGATGCCCCTTACAGAGGCTCCAATGTGAGTGGGACACACTTAGGTGCTGCTAGAGAGGCCTGGCCCAGACATGGACTCTGACTCTGCCTACGCTCCCACGGTGGACTCTTGAATCCTCCCCTGAAGATGTTTCAAAGTGGAGAGAAAGCCATTTGGCCCCAATTTAGGAGCCATTGTGACCAACCAGGTGGATGCACGAGGCTCCTTCTTAGGACTCTTTTGATGTGGGGTCAGTGTTACAAACCCGTATTCCACAACTGCAGGGACAGATCCCCAGGGAGGACAGTGGCTTCAGCTCTCTATGGCCCACTGGCCACTCCTCTCTCCAGGTTTCTGAGTTCCCCAGTGTGTTTATTGCTCCAGGAACTTCCTCTTTCTTGGAATGATTTGCTGCTGTTATTGTCGTTTTTAATTGCAAACTTAATATGTGTTCATTATAAAAAATTCAAATAACGTAGAAATATAAAGAGGAAAAAGTGAACATTATCCTTTTCTTCCCCCCACTTTGTACTTCCTCTCTGATTCCTTTCTTTAAGGGTAACTACTCTTAACAGTTTAATGTGTGTATTCTTCCAGAAAAAATAGATAGCATATTTTAATATAAATATTTGTATATAATATGTATTTTAAACATATACAGTATATATGTACTATACAGATATTTATACAGATATAAAGTTATGTAAATAACATATAAAGTATGTATATAATTTATCATTTTTTTACATGTATGTGCACTTATATAGAAAGTTTTTTCCAACATAAGTTGTATCATACCATCTGCATTGTTTCACAACCTGATTTTCTCACTGAACTATGTATCGTGTGTATTATCCCATGCTGGTACAATGTGTTAGAGGTATGGAAACACTCCAGTTTATCAAATGAGTGCCCAATTGATAAACATTTAGGTTGTTTTCTTTATTTTTAGAAATAACCTTCAATTAACATTAGTTAACTTTCTTAATATTTTCCCCAGCCCCCTGCTGTAAGCTTATTTATGTAAGTGTTCCACCATATCTCAATCCTGTTATAAACCATGAAACTTCAATTCCGTACTAGTTAAGTAATGGCTGTACCAAACAAGGGGATGAAAATCAGGTTTAAAATGTCATAAAATCAAATGATATTAAAGGATTAGTGCCACCATTTATTATCTGTGGCTTGCCTGATGTTTTGGTATATTTTCTTTCCCAGCCTAGCTGCTACACTTTACCTATATTCTCATAAAAAAATTAACATTAAAGAAAACCAAGTAGATGGGATTTGTCTGGTCCCAAGACAGTGAAGATGTGATGGCAAAGAGGCTGCTGAGCTCCGTCCAGTGTCTACCTCTCAGTGGACTCACCATAAAGAGTAAATTGCAGATGATGGGTACCCCAATGACACGCTGTATGCCTGTATCAAAACATCACGTGTACCCCATAAATATGCACAACTATTAGGCATCCATAATTAAAAAATCAAAAATTTTTAAAACGAGTAAACTGCAGGGGCTGAGCTGAGCTGCACAGGGAACATGCATCCGTCAGACCTCCATGGGTCACCCACTTTGTGCAAAGCCCTGAAGGTTTCCCAAACAGATTCAGACACAGTCTCTGCCCTCAGGAACTTTGGCTGCAGTAGAAGAGATAGACACAAATCACCGACTAAAACATGGCAAAATGAACCAAGTGTGCCATTGCAGAACAGGCAAAGGGTAGGGGCAGGGAACAGGACAGCTTCGCATTCAAAAGGGAAGGCAGCCTGTTTTCTGTTGGACCTTTGACATGGACGTCAGTCCCAGGACAGATGGACGAGGCCACTTTGTTGGCACCACTACTGGTCAAGTAACCCAGAAGAGTTTCAGGCCCATTCAGAACATTCTTCTCTAAATTCTCTTTCCCATCTCTGGATATTTTAGCCGTTTTTATCAACTTGCTCCAGAACAAGCTGGACGCAGGTCCCCAAGATGGAGAGCAACCCTGAGCTGATCCAGACGAGGTTATCCTGGGCCATGGCTCACAGGAGCAGCCCGTTGGAGAGCCCAAGCTGAGTTCCAAGCCCAACCCGAGGGTTTTGGATGGAAGTGAGTCAACTTCAGGAATGCAGTGAATTTAGACCCAACTTAGTCACCATCGAAAACAGCAGTGAGGGCTGTGGCTCTTGGTCCACCTCCTTTTTCAGCTGCAACAAAGTGACCAGTGGAAACAGGGGCCTAGGACAGAGCAGGCCAGCTTGAGTTAAACAGGGAACATGGGGACTAGATAAACCCCCAACACTGCGGCAGCATCGGGCTTGCTCTAGTGCCACTGAAGCCAAAGGCTGTGTGACTTCAATGGGGTCTCTTTAACGTGTAGCTTAAAAAAAGTAGTCCTGAAGTACAAATAAAAGAAATATAGGAAGAAAGAACCTGTCATTTAAAAATAATCCATCAAACCCACAATTCAACAAAAAGAATGTAATTTACATCACCTGGAGGGAAAGAAGTTTCCAGTTCTCCAAAGTATAGTTCCTGTCAACAAGAACTTCTGCAGCTAAGGTGAGCCAGTCAGCAAACACATTCTTCTATTTAAAAGAAAAAAAAATGTGCATGGTACTTCCTTTTTGGAATAGAAAACTCTTGCACATCATTTTGTTGAAATTCAAAAGTTATAACTGAACATACAGTAGAAGTCTCCCTCCTTCTGCCCTATTGCCCGGCCTCCCTTCCCCGCCCCCTCAGTTCCTCTCCAGTTCAGAGAGAGAGGCTGGCACAGTTCATCTGCATTGGCCAACAAATATGTGAGTTATGGGTGAGTTGGTCTGGCTTGTGGGTAAGGGCAGTAATCCAAGAACAAATCCCAGCAGAATGGAAAAGTTGTTAATGAAGCCTTTAAAAAAAAAAAAAATTCTTCCATGTACGCACAATACAACATCAGTAGCGTTACCTGCAGGTATGAAGTGTGAGTGAAAACCACAGAAGAGAAACATTTTGGGAGACTGGGAAGAGATCAGATAATTTACCTTCTCTTGATTTTCTACGGGGTGTTTGGAGGTTCCTGACAACGAGGATCTTTCTGTAAGTGCTGGAGCTGGGGTTTGGCATCTGGCTTGACCTGATTTGCTCAGACACAGCTGGCCCTAATTATTATGAAATCACATGTGACCAGAAGGACTTCTGCTGGCACTGGAACATTCCAAACCATTGGATGTAAAATCTAGTCATTATCTATTAATTTTTCCTTTCTTCTGATATGCTTCCAAACTCTTCCAGCCATCAGACTCTGCTTTGTTGAAGAAGCTCCTCATATCCCAATGATCACTCTTAGACCCAGGTTCCTGGACCCCAAGAAATGATGAGCTGTCATGAGAGTGATTGCCTGCTAATCTCCTTTCCCATGGGGGGAGATGGGACAGAAGGTAGTAACTATTCATTACTACCTGGTATTTTACATTCCTTATTTCATTTAAGAATAGATACATACCTGTCCCTGTTATATTTTTATTTCTTTAACAAATAGCATGAAATGAAACTATTAAAGCCTTGCATCCTGGTCCCAGCCATTCTAGAGATTAACTTTTTTAAAAAAAAAGGAAGGGGGGAGGGGAAGTGGTATTTTACTAGGCAAAAATGTGTAACTATACCTTTATAAATTAGTACTTAAAATTTTTTAAGTGTCATGAGTAGCTTCCAGCCCTGATTTATGAAATTCCTTTTATAATCCTTCATACTATCTTTCCCTAAATGATTCACTATAATTTAAAATGGATGCACATGACTTAAGCTTCTGGGTATTACTACAACAAACAAGTGGCAGTAGAGAGTGGTAACTCACCGTTTCTTTAGATCAATTCACAGACTCTCAGAGCTGAACAATCTTCCAGGCTAGTCCAAAATGTTTTCCAAAACTCTTAGCACCTTCATAACTTTTTAAATAGAATTTTAAAAACTGTATCAGTTGCATATAGTAAATGGTCAAATAGTTCTACCACATTTATTACAAAAAATAAAACCCACTGTCCACTCCTTGGAGTTACCACTTTCACTGCTTCTAACTCATTATTTTCATATTTACCTCTGAGTCTTCATTTTTAAAAACAAGTCCTGATATTTGTACTTGGTTTTTTACATTTTAGCATTGTTTATTGACTTCCTGCTACAGAAGATTCAGAATAACCTTTATTTTAATATTTCTTTCTCAATTCCCACCCTCACCCAATTATTTCCCATTCTTCCAGTATAGACATTTGGGTAAAACCAATGTTCGGTTGACATCGTCCTCTTTAATTATGAAAACATGATTGACAGCTGAGCCATGTAGTAAACTATGATTGCTTTTCTTTTTCTGCACAGCTATTTGTCTTCTTGGAAAGTGCTTTGTAGAGTTAATATTAGTACTATGGTTTGTTTGATAAGTTTTTAAATACACTTACCACTAACTTATCTCCAAACTTTCACCTAGTTGCATAAATCTTCTCTCAATTTTCATGCTCCTGGTATCGCAACACTTTGATCTTTCAGAAGACTTCTCCGCCGGAGTCTTCTTACCGGCTGGGTGAGGAGAGACAGAGGGTGTTCTACTCCTTCCTAAGCAGATTTTCAACCACAGTTGTTTTGCTTTCAGATTTACCTTCCCCTTCTGCTTACAGACGTAACTAACTGGTACGACAGATTCCTGGGCCTTTCAGAGGTTCTGGGCAAAAATCGAGCCGTTTCTCAGCTTCAGCCTCTGCTGGATTAGGATTCAGCATTTTCGAGTGTGCTAGGTAAGTTATCTCAGGTCCGTCTGATGTCTAGTCTCAAAAACTTTATTGCTATGGTATTTCTCCTATTTTATGTGTACTATTATATGAAAATTAAGTACTGTTGTATACGCTTTTAAAAAATCCTTCTGAACCCACCGTTTAGCGGTTTTAAACTGAAAATCTTTTCAGTCTTTTTCCTCCATTCTGATATTATCTGGCCTATTATTTATACAATACAGGTTGAGTATCCCTTATACTAGATGCTTGGGACCAGAAGTGTTTCAGACTTGGGATTTTTTTTTCAGATTTTGGAATATTTGCATTAAATGCTTACTGGTTGAGCATCCCTGATCCAAAAATCCAAAGTCTGAAATGTTCCCATGAGCATTTTCTTTGAGCATCATGTTGGTGCTAAGAAGTAGCAGATTTTGGAGCATTAAGAGTTTAGATTTTTGGATTAGGGATACTCAATCTGTATTTGTCTTTATATTGATTTGATTTTTATATTTTTAACTCATCCTCATCAGTAGTATTAATAAAAATTATGGTTAGATATAGTTAGATTTTCTAAAATAGTTATATTTTCTAAAATACATTAGTATATAGTAAAAAAAAAAAATTCTGGCATACCACCAGTGAATGATACGCCCTTCAGTTAGGGAAACACTGCCCTGGCCCAATGTAGAAATTAAGGTCCAGGGAGGTTAAATGACCTCGTTTTTCGTCTGGCAAATGGCAGAACTGGGACATTCTTTGGATCTCCTGAATTTTCTACTTGTTCTTTACCATTAAGCCAAGCTGCCTGGGCCTCTATCTAGATGTACTCATTAGCTGTATACCTTACTTCCCTAAGCTACCAGCTACCACTTAACATGTTATGCTACTATCAAATTATTTACCCCCTAAGTTGCAGACCTTCTTTGAAGCTAACAGTTCTAAATATGCCCCACTTTGGTCCTGAATAGGGAGATGCATTGGTGGAAAAACAAATGAGGTCAGTATTCTTTCCTACTCATCTGACAAGAATGGCTATTTATTAAGTAAGCAAATTTTCCAACGTGGCTTCCAAAAATTATATTCATTCCAAAATGAATAAGGAAGGGCATGAGAGAAGTGTACATTCTTTTCTTTGCTATGTGCAATGTATAAGACCCCGCAGTCACAGACCCTTAAATATCTTCCCTAACAGAAAGTAGCGCTCTTCATAAGTGGCAGAATCAGTTTGTAAACACAATTTGTTCCAAACCCATCATTTAAATAGAAATGGCCCAAAGCCAGCATTACTACAAGCATAGGAATTCTCACATCGTTTGTCCTCACCAACAAATTCCACAGTACCCAATTTAGCTTTGTGAGACCAGCATGATGCTGAAAATACTTCCTCTGCTATTATTTGATGATGCTTAATAAAATAGGAGCAGATGTTGAACTATAGAGACAGGTTACATTTTGAAATTACAAATGCCATTATAACTAATAAAAGTCAGAATAATAGACACAAATTTGAGAATGATAAAATCATTGAAGTAAGACTTTGGAGGGTTTTTTTGTTTATTATTTTTAATTTCAAAAAATTTAAGGGGTGCAAGTGTTTTTTTTGTTATGTGGATAAATTGTATTGTGCTGAAGTCAGGGCTTTCAGTGTACCCATCACCAAAATAGTGTGCACTGTACTCCATAGGTAGATTTTTATCCTTCGTTCCCCTCCTCCCTCCCCCCTTCTTGGTTTCCAAGGTCCATTACTGCTGCTCGTGACCATGCATATCTTTTGTTTAGCTCCCACTTATTAATATAAGTAAGAATATGTGGTATCTGATTTTCCATTCCTGAGATACTTCATTTAGAATAATGGTCTCTAGTCCCATTCAAGTTGCTGAAAAAGACATTATTTCCTTCCCTTTTATGGCTGAGTAGTACGCAATGGTGGTGTGTGTGTGTGTGTGTGTGTGTATTTTCTTTATCCGCTCTTCAATTGATGGGCACTTAGGTTGATTCCATATCTTTGCTATCGTGAATTGTGCTGTGATAAACATTTGGGTACAGGTGCCTTTTTTATAAAATGACTTCTTTTTTTTGGGTGGTGAAATTTATTTTAACAGATTTGTAATATATATTTGTATATAATATACATTTTAATTTATAAAAGCTGAACCTCAAATATTATTCCACTCTAAATATAGTACAATATAAGAATCTTATAACACTACACTTCCATTTCTTCCTTCTTGTCTTCTTGCTATTGTGATACATTTTGCTTTTACATATGTTATGAATGCTACAATAAACTGTGATTATTTTTCTTTAAACAAGCAATCATATTTTGAAGAAATTATCCATACATTTACCATTTCTGGCACTATTCAATCATTTGTAAAGATCCTTTTCTATGTGCAATATCCTGCCTGAAAAACTTACACTAATATTTTTTGTGGTGTTGATGGCTAGTGATGAATTCTTTCAGCTGCTATTTGTTTGAAAGTTTGAATTCCACTTTTATTTTGAAACATTTTTTGTTGTTGTAGTTCCTATATATGTTGGGTGTCCCTTTTCCTCTGGCTACTTTAAAAAAAATTTTTTTTTAGCCACTGGTTTTCAACAAATGGATTATAGTGTGTCTTGGTATGATTTTCTTTTCTTTTCTTTTTTTTTTTTTGGCATGATTTTCTTAATGTTTATTCTGCTTGATATTTGTTGAGCTCCTTGAATCTGTCAATGTATAGTTTTTATCAAAGTTGGAATATTTTTATTTATTATTTTTTCAAATATTTTCTCTCCCCATCCC